>RYFJ01004527.1:0-24587 GCA_003991445.1 Oryza meyeriana var. granulata
AGGAATACAATAATCATCAAAAAGAAGGCTCTGAATGAGGCGGCATACGAAGGAGATTCCCACTCTCAAAAGACCCGCGGAATCGGTGAAGTCGGCGCCTATACCCTACGAGATTAATATTGCCATTCTTCCACACTTTGTAGAATATTCGATTCTGAATAGAGCATAATATTATATCTTTATCCAATGTGTCATTAGACAGTGCATCTCTCTAAGAATAAGAGGTCAGCAATATCAAACCCAGAATATCACTTTGAAACTATAATCGCTGTATACTTAACCGACTGGTATCCTTGTGGCAATTGGACAATAGAAGCTCTGACAATCCAGTATTACACTTCCCAACAAATTCTTAAATCAATCGATCCGATTTTCCTATGACACTGTAGTCATAGAAATTAACTTGTTGAACAGAATTGGAGGCTCCGTGTAGTTGGCGTGAACTTTTACCCTCAAGAATACTCAACTCCAACACTTCTGCAAACTTCACTAATCACACACCCAAGCTCTCACTAATATCCATACTGAGTATCTCATTACATCATGCGTATAAGACTGCAACGATAAATGGATCTAATCGCGATGATAGCAACAACTTGTCAATTCATTCTCGAAAAGATTGGTGTACACACTTGAAACTCCGAGTCTTGTTTTCTCTTTCCACCATTCCACTTAATGATCAGCAAAGGCTATTGAGAAATTGTAGACAGTCTAATCTTCCTTCATGAAAGTTTGGGAACCTGATCCTGGAGTCGTTAGTCTCTTGAATGATCATGTCCCTAAAGAAGCATACTTTCGTAGGTAGTTATTCAATCTGCACACGGAAGTAATAGTTGGACCACTATGAAAGCATGAATAATAACCAAAGTGGAGCATGGGTCAACCGAGGATAAAATAGGTTTGATCCTCATCCTCATCCTCATCTTCATGCATTTCCTCTTCATCTTCCACCACATAATCCTCATCCATCTCTATCTTCCTCTGATGAATTATAGTACGGATCATGACGGTTTTGAGCTCTTTCCAATTTTCTTCAGAAGAGACATCGACTGACAAAAAAAGACAAAAAGATTCGCCGAACTATGTTAAAATAAAAATATTATAATAAATGCTATTCATCTAGGCGGTCAGACCGCTGGATTGGTCGGTCCACAGAACATCGGCCGTCCTCGCACGCAATCGAGTGCACACCTGCATTCATCCAAAAAATTTCAATACATAAAAATGAACTATATGCATAAATAGAGAGATAGACACAACATATACCATTGGGTCACATATATAGGAGTAGGACAATAGAATAAAACGCAACCTAGAGCACAAACTAACGGATTGAAATGCAAGATTACCCACTAAGATTGCTGGCCAAGAAAGTAACTTGATTGCACCAAAACTCCCTCTAGAGATGCAAATCAGAACACATTCCTTCACTAGTCAAGCCACGGGTCAAACAACAATCAATTCTAAAACCAAACGCTAATAAGAGAGAGGACACGGAGAAATCATTACAGTCCAAACGGAAAAGAAACCCTCCAACCGACAGAGGAAGTGAGAACGAGAGTAGGGTTGGAAGAGAGAAAAAGTTTGGGGCGATTGGGAAAAGAATAGTGATAGAGGAGGAAAAAGCTCGGGTAGATAAGTATTGGGCGTCCCTGCCCTCACCCTTGGCCCGGTCGACCATCTACCCTTAAGCCAGTCTCGGACAGGCACCAGGCCGATCGGACCCGCATATAGCGCGGCGCCACCATGTGTCCGATCTGTCCTGCCTTCCACCCTTGGACAAGCAATCCTTCAACAATAAAGGCCAGCACAAGCTTTCAAGATCTCGGCGAAAAAAGATGACAACAAGGGCAATTGAAGTGTAGCTAACATTGACAGTTCCTATATTTGAATTTACTATGAATTATACAACAATTTCACTTAAGTCTACAAAACCTATTATGTTTTGTATGGTTAGTTTTTTGGTTGGATTTTTGTAAGAGAAACTTTTCAAAGATTTGATCTTTGAGAGCAACCTCCAAAGTTTGATTACAAAAACATTTCCAAATTATAAAGTTCATAACATTTTGTTTTGAAGCTTTCAATCTCACTCGAATCTTTGGAATTAGCAATTGATCAAAAACAAAATCTATTTCCTTCCAAAATTATAAGAAAAGATTTTCTTTAATATTTCAAGTTTCTTTCAAGTTAGCTTGGAAAACTTATAAAACTATGTAAACATTTCCAACTCTAGATTTTCAACAAACAGGAGTTTTTACAAATTTTGACTTGGTCAAAATACCTTTTGAACACTCTTCTAATACTTTATCAATTTTCCATACTTAAAGTTGAACACATAATCAGATTATGCCACCACGGTCCCTAATTGATACTCCCCATTTCAAAAAAAAAGCAACAACAATCCATAAGAGGAAGACTAAAAAACTATGGCAAAAGAATCACCAAAAATAAGACAATCAAAAGATTTCAACGACATTAAAATCTATGACAGAACTCTCCTTTAACAGCTCCCTCAGAAGGCGCGCGACAGCCAGCCATCCATGGCGTGGCCACTTACACATTAGCACCCCACTACACTTTCGTCCTCGCGTTCGTAGTAAAAGGTTAACGCCAAATACTAATGCGTTGCAGGGACAAGCCTTATAAGTTGGTTCAACCCTTGCTCAAAACTACAAGTGACTTATGCATTGTGCACACCGCACTCATGGGCCATATGGGCCTATTCCTATTGGGCAGGATGTTCACATACACCCCCCCTCGAAAGACCTGGCGGGCTCCCCGCCAGTCCAACTTATCCGCATAGCACATATGGCATATAGGCAAATGTCCAGGAAACGCGCCCACCTCTTAGCGCACGGTCCGTTCACGGTCAGGTGCCGGCGCCATTATGCCATGCCATGGGCCTCACATAGAGCCCACATGCGCCATGCCCTATATGCCGCCACACTGACCCGTACGCCAAACCGCAGAGGGTCGGCTCTCGTACCATTTGTAATGGCCTGCCCTCCAGACGCCAGCCCAGCCCATCCGATGGGCGGGCCCACTTACACATAGCACCCCTTACACTTTCTGTCCTTCGCTTCGTTAAAAGGTTTAACCCGAATAGTACTATGTTTTGGAGGGACAAGGCCTTATTAAGGTTTTGGTTCAAACCCTTGCGTCAACTAGCAAGTAGGTACTAGATCATGTGCACACCGCGCACTTCATGGGCCCATATGGGCCCAATATCCTAATTTGGCCAGGATGTACATTTCCTTCAAGTTGCAAAGCAGTTTCATCAAGAGGGTTTTCTTCAGCTAAACGTTGAATTTAAAAAAACAGAGTACAAGAGGCGAACTACTACTGGTACAAACGTAATACGGGCCCTGACTATAAACTCTAGCGCCCCTGTCGTGCCTCCAGCTTGCGCTCGCCACGTAGGCCTGGAGTACGGTCAGCCGGTCTATGTTGGTACGGCATGGCCAGCGCGGGTCGCCTGCACGGTGTGGCAGCTGGTGGGTCCTTGTCTACGTGGCGGAGCTTCTTCGAGCTGCGAGGTATTTAGTATCTCGTGGATCTCCTCATCCTCGTCCTCCAAGGTCGTCCCCCTCAAAAGGATCCTGTACCAACCGCGGTGCCGCGCCTTGCGCGCCTGCGCGAAGAGCCAGCGCCAGCAAATCATCCCTCACGCTATAGAGTGGAACCCTATGCACAAAAATGTTGATAATTGCAAAGTTTAATTTTGCAAGGCAAAATTAAACTTTTGATCTAACTAAGGACCTCCTGTGTGGCCTCTGGGGGCAATGGTCATGGCCGTGTTGCGCGTGTGGTCGGATGTGGTACGCTCCCTGCGTGGACGTGCCAGCTCCGGAGGGATCTAGGTACGGTGTAGCGAAAGCTGCATGGAAGCATATTAATGTAAAACGGTGCATGTCGTAGAAGAAAACTATGTTATGAACAGATGCTTAGCGGAATTTACCTCTAGAGGGGCCAGCTCGCTGACTGGAACCATGCTGTGTACTCCAGCTCGGTTGCGGGGTGTGGCTGCTGCTAACGTACAGCTACGGAGGGTACCGCGTCGATCGCACGACAAGTGAGCTCACGGATCACTGCATGTCTCGACTGACGGATCCTCCCGAAAGTCGTCCTCTGCTCCTCCGCAGTCAGCACGATCCCTTCGTCCAACCGTCCGAACGCTCGCGTCCACATCTGCCCAAACCTGCTCGCGCTGCGTCGGCCTATTTTCAAATGGACGTAAATATATGTTAGAACCATGGACACCTACAAAGGGAATAGCAAAGTGCAAAGAGAATGCGCCTTACTGTAACGCCCTAAAAATCGTCTTAATTAAAAATTATCACAGGTAAATGGAAATACAAGAATACACTAGAAATTCTTTGTTTGCGAAAAGAGTTTGAATAAAATTTTGAAATTTCCAATATTAAAAATCCCGAGTTTAAATCTTTAAATAAATACTTGGATGCTTTTATATTCCAGTGGTTTTGTCAGAGTATTTTAAGCGTTTGAGTATTATATAATAAATTCTTCGTGTTTTCGTGGTGGCATTACTTCTGGTAAATTCCCCGTGATTTATAACTCTCTGAAATTTTCTCGGATTTTTCGGAGCTACAGAATTAATTTTAATGCTATAAAGATCACTAAAGTAATTAAATAAATATAAATAAATTTCTTTTCCTTTCACTGTCCGGGTCGTTCCTAATTCAGTCCTTTGAATTCCCCGTTCATCGTGAACTCTGACTCCTTTTCTTCTAGGGTTTCGTGTCGTTCCAGAACCCTAAAGTCACTCGAAAACTAAATTCGGAGTTACCGGATTTATTCATCTTTAAAACTCTAGAACTCTTTTGGACTCCCAATCCGAGATCCTCTGTATTCGAAATATCTATATTTTCCTTTGAGATAAATCCTAGATATTCCCTTAAACCCCTTTTCTGTCAAAATAAATCCAAATCCCCAATTGTCTGAGATTTCTCCAAATTCCGGTCCCAATAAAACACCCTTGTCAATGCCTAATCCCAAAATATTTTATTCAGAATATTCCATTTCCAGTTCCCGAAATCTCCTTCAGTTCCAACCCAAAGGATATCCCGATATTCTACTCCCAAATTTCCATCGGGAAAATATTCTCCATTCTCAGAATCCACAAATATTCTGTTTCCTGGACCCCACTAATATAACTTTTGTTTTCTAAATTCGTCCAAATACCCTTCGATTCCCAATATATATAACTATATATATATATATATATCCTCGTACTCAGATAATTCCAATGTCCTAAATATTTCTGAAATTTCCTAAATTCCAGAACGCGACTCAGATTCCACAATATCCCAAATTCAATTATTGCGAAATTGAAATTTTCCGGAAAAAGATTCCCATTTTTCCTTTCCAATCTTACCCTTTTATTTCCTTTTTCTTTCCCTTCTTTTTCTTTTTCTCTCTGGGCCACTGTTCCTCTTCCTTCTCCTTGCTTCTTCTCTCCTCTGCTTCCCGAGGCCGAGCTGCCTCTCCTGCGCCCCTCGCGCTGCTCCTCGGCCCGGCCTGCGCCACGCGCCGCCACCGGCCCGCCTCCTCGGCCCGCGCCGCTGCGTGGCCTGTTGCCACCCCGGCCCCGAGCCCCTCAGCCTCCGCGCTGGCCTGCCGCCCATCTCGGCGTGCGCGCTGCCGCCCCTGCGCTCCGCCCGCAACGGCCACCGCCGAACCCGCGCCGCCCTATATATGTTACAGCCGCAACCCTGTGCCCTAGCCGGCTCTGCTCCTCTCCACCGGCCAGGCGCCGCCGTCTACACCTGCCGCCGCGCCAGTGCCCTGCCTCTGCTGCCTCCGCCGGACGCCGCTTCATCCTTTCGGCGTTGCCGTCTTCGTCATCTATCCCCACCAGAGGACGCCACCGACGTCGCCGCCTCTGCCCCTGCAAGCCGTCGCCGGTGAGCACCCTACCATGCCGCCCTCTGTCTTCCCCCATCTTCTGCCCTCGGCCTGCTCCTCCCCTGTAGCTGCCGGCGCTGCCTATACTCCGACGTTGTCCCATCGTCGGCCGTCGCTGGAAGGCCTCAAGCCACCGTCAGCATCGTCAACTTCACTAGCCGCCAGTGAGCATCCTCATATCCGCCTCCTCCTGTCACTGGTGAGCACCTACCACGCCGCCAGCGCCGCCCGCTGCCGCCTGTCGTCGTCCTTCGTCCACCGCCGGTGAGCCGATGCCGCCGTCCTCCTCCTTCTGCCCCTGCCTCCCGAGAGCGCCGCCGCCCAGCTCTGATCTCTTGCGCTTGCTCCTGTGCGCCGTCGCCTATCGTCGCTGCCATCATCGTCTTCGATCCCCGCCGCTGGTGAGCTCCAGACCTGCCGCCATCTACTTCAAACCAGAGCCCGGTTCCCCTCTTCGCTCCTCTGGCTCCTGTCGTCTGTCGCCGCCATCATTCTTTCGGCATCGTCGCCCATCCTCCTCTACCTGTTGTTGCCGTCACCGTCGGTGCTGCATCGTCGTCGCTCTCGCCTCAGCTCTGCGTCAACTCCGCCAGCCGGCCATCGCCTGCTCCTTCCTGGCCGAGCCGTCGTCATCCTAATCGCTTCGTCGCCGGTCGTTGCTTTGCCCGTCACCCTCGGTGGCCGTTGCTAGTCTTCCTCGGCCGAGCCCCATGGCAGGAGCCCGACGACCGTCCTTTTCCTGTGACACAGCCAAAATATCCTTATTCTAATCCAAATATCCAGAGAATATTCCCGAGAATATTCTTTTCTAATTCTTTTCGGATTTACTCTAAATCCAATATTCCGTAGGCCGTATCTTTTCCGTTTGAACTTCGATTCGACCCGTTCTTCTTCCTAAATTTATCTAAAATCATAATTTATTTGTTTATGTATTTTTATGTATTGTTTATTTGGAGTTTCTTAGGGTTTTTATCGTTTTACGTGTAGTTACGTATATTGCCGTTTCGGAAGATCGCGGAGTCTGCGGAAGAGTTCGGAAGATTATTTGAAGACTTTTGCGATTGCAAGGCAAGTCACACGACAATCTCCTTGAGCATGTTGATCCCGTTTGCGAAAGCTATTTTATTTTAAAGTTATTGCATGAAATGCTTTAGAATGACATTATTACGGGTAATTATTTAATAGCCAATATTCCTTGATATTTATGGCTATTTTGTTATTGCTATCTATACCTTGATACCTTGGGTGAATAATACTGACTAGCTGGATGACTATTTAATGGTCTAGCTAGATTATTTAGGATTTGCTTAGCCATGCCAAGAAACTATAGTGTCATTATATGTGGGAAACTATTCATTCATTCTGATTAATTAATGGATACTGGCTATATTTTCACGACAGCGAGTCATGGCTGGTTAATTAATTGTGTCAACTAAAACTTTACTGAATGGTGGGTTGTGAGCACCAGGTTTGTGATTGTTGCTAGCGGTGCTCATGACAGTTAAGGACCGGTTCGCGGACTACTTGTTGCGAAGCAACACTCATGCTAACCACAAGCTAGTATGGGCTAGCAGGAGTTTGAAGTGTGCCGAGTTCAATAGGAGGCTCCAGGGCGTGTTTGTGGCTAGTATAAGTCCACACATGGCAGTGACAATAAGACCATGCTTCGGGCGTCGGACCGTCTTGCGGGGAGGTATTTGATCACACCTACCGGAGACCGGAGGTTCGGCGGGAGGCTCTCCTATTGGGCGAGTTACATGAATGATCCTGTCACAATTCCTTTCCGAGATACCGTGGTGGTATTGAGGGGCACAGTGGTGTGCTGTGGAGTTGTGTCTCGTGGGTAAATTGGTACACCTCTGGCCAGAGTAAAGCTATTCGAATAGCCGTACCCACGGTTAAGGGCGAGCCTAGCAATGTTTTCTGTGATTAGTCCCACACTATTTACTAATGGAAATAAATGATGAAAACTTGATAGCTCCTGTTTGGAGAGTTATGGTTTGGGCCTGAACTGCGATGGAGCGTTGTTCAGAGATGGATTTAATGCTGATAATAAATTAAACTATATGGTTTTCAATGATTTTAAGTGTAAATGTTTTAAATGTTGTTTTATGCAAATAAGCCATATTATGCCTTTCCTTTGGTATCCTGTTGCATTACATTGCATTTCCTAGTGTGGCTTGGTGAGTACGGTGGATGGTACTCAGTCTTGCATTATTGCAATCTTTAGAGTGAAGCTTTGCGAGGAGGAGAAGTTGGTGTTTGGCTTATACCCCAATTGAGCTGCTTGTGGCTTGGAGCTGAAGCTACGCTAGTTGCCGTTCCGCTGCTATTTCTTCTGTGTGAGGACTAAGTGCCTCTGTTGTAAGTATTTATCGTTATTTCGTTTTGGTTATGTTTATCAAATTGTCGATTTGTGTACCTCGGCTGATTCCTGGACAAGGATTTATTGCACAAATTAGCTTTGGAAATTCTGGTGAATTTCTGGGCGTGACACTTAACCCTGCGGAAGTAGTCCTAGTCACAGTGTCTAGGATACATGTCAGTTGTAGCAGCGACGTGTGGCTGTGGATCCTCTGGGGTGAACGTCACACGTGTGCGGGTATGGGGCTGGTACCACCTAAGGTATGCTAGGTAGTTGTCCTCAGTGTGTGAAAAAATCTCGTCAATGACCTCCTCCGTCACCAACAACCAGTCGTCGATGTACTGTTACAATCGCGGATACCACTGAGTGTCGGCTGCCTGTCCCCTACGATTATACCTATTTGCAGAGAGTGCATTAGACTTAATATAAGAGTTGTACTACCCAACAAAGATCGCAGCTGTACTAACCTGTGCACGTCATGAGGCACAACCATCTGCATGGGCATAGGGAAGAGCTGACTAGGCCAAACTGTCGCATCACGCGCTGCGGACAGTGGGGCTCGACGAAGATGTCGAACACCCACGGCACTCTCGTCATCCAGTACGACTGGTCGCACGTGCAAAGAGCCAAGAGTCCGAGCGGTGCACGGGCCATGATGGCCTGCGGACTATACGGCTCCCAGACCACGTCGTTGGGCTGCAAGCGGTCCAACTCCATAACGAAGTCGCAGTAGGCCCTCCTAACCTGCGTGTGAGCGTAACGACACTGCAAAATAGGACAGGGGGAACACGTCAGTGTTTTGCGCTTCAATGGTAAACCTACAATTTGACGTAACGTACCTCACGGCGACACCATACCGTCCCCATAGTGGGACGGTCCTCGGCCGACTGCCCGTACAAGCCTCCAAGGCCACCCTCGTAGGGAGAGTGCTGAATCAGAGGGCGGCCTATCGCGAAGCGCTCGGCCGCCCATAGCTCAGAGGGCAACCGGCGAGAATCACACCTACATTGGTCTTTGTGCAGTGTCACAAAGACCACGGTACGTCACTGTTAGCACAACAGATCCCCAGCTCCACTGCGGTACACAGCCGTCCTCGCTGTCGGCGATCGCACGAGCGTAGTGGATCAGTCCCTTGTCCACCGCGTGCCCTGTCTTGCTAGTGAACATCACCCACCCGAACGGCCACAGCAGGTACGCCTCCAAGCTACGCTGCACCGAGTATTGGTCGGTGTCTTGGTCTAGCTGATTAGGCTATAAATCAAGCTTGTGTCAGTAGCACTGTTGTTTTACAGATCAGATGATTGTGAATCGAAAGAATCCACGACTTACGGTGAACTGTAGCGGCCACGCCTACGAGGGGCCACTCGTGGTGTAAGGTGGTAGCGAACCCGGCCTACCAAGTCCAGGTCGACGGTGCACGGCCTCGAACCGAGCAGTGATGTCCTGTGACCAACCATGCGTCCCGTCTACCGGACCGACTACATCCCCTGCGAGGGAAAGTCCCAACAGGTAGGACACGTCCTGGAGTGTGAGAATCATCTCGCCACACGGTAGGTGGAACGTGTGCGTCTTCGGTCTCCAGCGATCCACCAGTGCCGCAAGAAGTGACTGGTTAGCGTCCCATCGCTTGGCGGGGTCCCTCTCGTCCGGTGCGGGCTCAACTAGCCTGCACAGCGGAAGAAGTCCAGCCTTACGCAACCTACAGAATATAGCACTGTAGTCAATATTGGGGAACATAGATATGCACAAATGATGTGAACAAATGTTAGTACAGCTCTTACCTCTCACGGAACCAGTGGTCTATCCGCAGGAGGTGACGTGAAGGCCATGGACGGAAGGTGCCTAGCTGGGCATCCTCGAAGGCTGATAGGTAAGACCGGTAGGACTGGTCGAAGACCCGGTCGAGCAGCTCCGAGGTATGGTACGCTATACCTGCATATAAATAGAGAGTTAGCATAAATTATATTGTCAAAGCAACAAGAAAGAGTAAGTTCGTAAAGTTAATTAAACAACCACATTACAAATTATTATTAAGGTTTATATCATTATTACATGACAATAAAAAACAACAGTACGGTACATATCGTTCTATAACAAAGATCAAACATAGACTTACACTACTCCGTAGCACCACCAAATGTTCGAGAACGCCTAGGACGGGGTCGTCTTAAAGTTGTGCCTTCACCCGTAGGACGACTGCTATCAGCGCCTAAACCTGACAGTCTAGCTTCCGCCGCATTTGGACTAGTTGCATCCTTTGGATATTTCTTATATGTATGGCCTGTTTGGTCGTACTTTTAACAACGTTTATGTCTTCCACCGAATTCTGACTCATCCATGTCATTACGGATGCGTCTTGTCTTGCGACGACCTGCTTTATCCCTTAATTTTGTTAGGTCAGGAATGTAGATAGCTTGAGGATGCTCCGTAGTAAATATCCCCGCAATACCGAAGCCGCATATCTCTCCACTCCAAGTATTGTAGATTACTTCTTTTCTGAAATAAGGTGAGACAAAATAATGTGCTTCTATCCCGCACTCACCGTTCACGGCAATGACATGAGAACATGGCTTGTGGAGCAGAGTAGGCTTTCGGCACGAGCACTTGTAGGTCCCGTCTTCCTTCAGCACGCACTCCTGCACAACTCTTTTACAGTAGATTCCGCACATTCCCTTGTCAATACACAATACTTTAAATCTGCGTTCTTGTGTACCTTGAGGTATAGCTAGATGTCTTCTGGGCTTATTACTTTTACTTTACAGGTACTTAGTCAGAAGTGTGCCAAAGAAAAAATTATTATTCGCTATTGAGGGGTTGGCTTCTCTGAACCGATCTCTGAAATACTTGCATGTGCCATGCAAGATAAATTCAACTATACCAACAAGTAGAAGCCCTCGAACACCACGTATCACCCAGTTATAAATCTCTACCAAATTTGTGGTCATTATGCCAAATCGAGAACCATCCTTGTCATAGAACAATGCCCATTTCTTCTTTGGCTCATTCTCAATCCACTCCGAAAATTTTCTAACCGAGAATGCCGACCTTCTTTTCATACGAGGTCCGTCACTTGATAGAGGACTAAGAGGTTGTGGAGCCTCATCCCCTACAAGGGTAGTCCTCCTGGACTACTCATCTGTTTGTTTCGTGGTAAGCTCATCCAACCTCCTCCAAAGCTCATTGAATTTCTTCTCTTGATTCTGGACGCACAGCCTCTTGAAAAGATCCATAAGTTGATTATTCTTAAATTGCCTGTAGAAATTAGCACCCATATGACGCATGCACTATCTACTTTGGACATCAGACCACCTTGGTGGGTATCCCTTCTCAGCACATCCATCCCTCAATTCCTCAATTGCCCGTAGCAAGCCGGCGTGACGGTCATGTATGAGGCATACATCTGGCCTCATCCGTACAACTGTAGACTTAACCATTTCTAGAAACCAATACCAGCTATCAGTGTTCTCACTTTCAACAAAAGCAAAAGCCACCGGTAAAACTTGATTGTTCCCATCAACTCCAATTGCTGTTAATATCTGCCCTCTGTACTTTCCAGTCAGAAATGTCCCATCGATCAAAGGATGGAACGACAATACACAAATGCTTGAATGCAAGCACCTAATGAAAAGAATACTCGTTGCAACACACTTTTATTACCATAGTCAATTGATGGAAATACTTTTAGGTCGTAGCAAGTCTCTGCATTCCTCTGAAGAATACAGGCTAACAGACGAGGCAAATTATCATAAGATGCTTCAAATGTGCCAAATCTCATCTCTACAACCATCTGTTTTGCCCTCCAAGTCTTAGCATAGCTAATTGTGTATTTGAATTTCTCTTCAATATATCTAACAATTGACATTGGTTCGTACCCCAGATTGTTCACAATGTGGGAGTGCATCTCTGTTGCAACAAATGCAGATGTCATGTTTCTATGATATTTTTCAACACTGAGTAAGTAACATGAATACTCGGTCACGATTAAAACTTGCTAATAATCCTTCTATTTACTCTTGAATGCGTGCACCTGCCATGGACATCCATCCTTCACGCACTTCACTTCATACACTGATTTGCTTGACTTTACGACCGAGAACTCCCTCTGAAGTGACATCGTCCATTGTTTTACTGCATCCTTCAAATCCTCTACATATGCATACTTAGCCCTCTGGATGATCTCATTCTCCTGGTACTCCCATAATACATGATGCCGCTCGGAGATAATAAGGCCTGAGAAGTCCTCGTTGCTCCATTCTGTAGGCATCATGTTGTCCTCATCAGACGAATCATCATACTCTGCATGCTCGTTTTCAGCATCTTCCCTATCCATTTCTTCGACGATAGTGTCGATTAGTTCTCCCTCATCTGCCACACCTGTTGACTCTCTATCTTCTTCGTTTTCTTCCATTGTTTCGGCATCACCTCCTCCCGCTGTACTTGTACCCTCATCATCTTACACGGGCATTGCAGTAGCAGTGTTATCATTCTCATACACCGACATAAGTATGCACAATGGCCAACCACGTTAGAATGCATTTTCCATGTACCATCTCTAAGTGGCAGTGCAATCCACCGGCATAGTTCCCAAAAAAACCTTCAACTACACGACTGATTACAACATACAAGGTTATTGCGTTGATCTGAGAGTCTAGTCAAAAGCCTCGCATCAGCCAGTTGTACACTGACCCGAAACTTCTCTCAGCTGGCCTATCAATGCCCTTAGCTGTTGAACTAAACTTCAACAGATCTACACCTTGTGGACCATACCTAACATTCCCTTGTCTGTGAAATAACTGAAATATCACTTTATTTGACATATCTGTTGATGAAAAAATACAGTTAAACTAGGTACCAACATTCTCCTCACATTTAAAACCGTGTAATCGAGATTTTATAACTACCATCTCTACACAAATTAAGTCATCTAACAGATTGACTCAAAATCTACTGATCTACGAGTAACAACTTATTTTTATATAGTACTATAATGTAACCAGTACAATACTACATCAATTTTTGTATAGAAATAGAAATTACAAAGTGACAATAGATTTTACCTGCAGACGAATCAGCAAACTGGTAAAGCTTCGCTGCTTTCGTTCAGCCTTGCTCTCAGCTCTCTCTTCTTTTTTTCTGTAATTTCTGTGAATTTTATGATATTTTTTAAGTCTGGAAGGGGGTTTTATACTGGGCTGGCTAAAAATCGTCCTCCCAGAGGGCGGCAAGGGGGCCGCCTGCAAAATAGCCAACCCACGGGCCGGCCATTTTGCAAGCGGCCCCCTGGCCGCAGAAAAACCGCCCTTTAGGAGGACGGCAAGGGGGCCATCTGTAAAATGGCCGGCTCTGCGGCCGGCGTTTTGCAGGCGGCCCCCTTGCCGCCCTCCTAGAGGATGGTTTTTGGGCGGCCAGGGGGCCGCCTGTAAATTGGCCGGCCCCGCGGCCGGTATTTTGCGGGTGGCCCCCTTGCCATCCTCTGGGAGGGCGGTTTTTAGGCAGCCGGGGACCGCCTCCTACGGCCGTCAGCCACGTCATTAAATCGCTCTCTAGGAGGGCGATTTTTAAAAAACGCCCTCCCAGAGGGCGTTGAGAGTATATTTTTGTAAATTTTTCAAACAAAAATGTACTTTTGTAAAATATAAAAATAAAAAAAATTCAGAGGCGGACGTCTCAGGGTAGTCGACGTCGTCATCAGGGGGCATTTCCCCTTTGGGCGATTCGGCAAAGTTGGCCGGGCACTCCGCCGTCGGGAGGAGGCAGCCACCGTTCAAGCTATGGGCACATACAGGTTTTCGTCTTTACTCTAACACACCTTCACTGTCCAACATCGGTGTCTCCACTCTCCCACCGCTGAGGTAAAACATTAAGCCCTTTTTAGATTATTTATCGGATTATTCAAAAGGATTATTTGTTGTACGTTTAAAAAAATAATCTTTCTCAACAAACTTTATTTACTGCATTGCTTAAATCACTTATTTTAAGTTATTTGTGATGTTTATTTCTTAAAATATTAAATTTATTTTTATAATCAACTAGATAATACATATAATAATCCGTTCAATAGTTAATTTCAAATAATACCTAAGCTAAACCAATGTCTCCTGTTATGATTGTGTGGAGAAATTTGATATTATATGCATCTATGCCCGAATGCCATCGTGAACAAAATTGCCCTTGAACCCTTCTTTTTCCTCTCTCAATGCCAAAATGCCGACCTCCGAGAACTTCATCACAAACACCTTCTTCTGGTCGCCGCCCTCCCCGACCACCTCGTCCTCTCCTCCACCTAGATCCCAACCATGCTCCCTCCCTACTCCTAATGCGACCAGGCACCACTGACGAGGAGGACAGAAGCCCCGTGCCGCCAGCGGAGAGAGGCCGGCCAGAGCCGTGCGATGAGCTCCCTCCCTCTGGTGTGAGTCAGCCACCGTGACTTGCTGCGCAACCTCCATTCCTTCATGGCTCCGAAGAAGCGAAGCCACCAAACAAGGCGGCGACGCTCAACATGCTGGTGAGGAGCTTGATGCTGGTGCCAAGGAAGCTCGTCCACTTTGTCGGACAATGATGCGGACATGCACTGAAGGGAGGTGAAAGGAGCCTAGGAGCAATTTTGTCTAGAATGGTATTCTAGCATGTAGCCTCCGGTTACTAATGGTATTTTATTGAATCTTGTCTACAAAGTGGTATTTGGACGAAACACACATTTGATGATGGCATAATGCCAAAATTCTTGGATGTGTGTATCCAAGATATAGAAGCTGGGATATTTATTCTATTATTATAAAACATTTTCTACGAGTTGATCTATATTTTGCATGTGTGATGTTACCAACGTACTCTCTCCGTAGAAAATTATAGGACGTATAATATTTTGAAAAGGTCAAGCTTCGCAAATTTTGACCAATAGTTAGTTGAATTATAAGTTATATTTAGTGCATCAGAGTTGTACAAATAGGTTCATCTGTCAAAGAGCTCTTATAAAACATTGGTTCTATGGATATTATGAATATATTTTATATTTTATGTGCCATCAACGGTCAATGTCTTGTTTTAAAGACTTTGTCCAAACAAAATATACACTATAATTTTCTAGGGAGTACTATATTAGGCTTAGGCAACAGTACTACCATAATACTCCCATATTCTAGCATCATTTGACTCACGAATCAAATTGGAATGGAGTTAGTATAAAATTATGTAAGGAGTAAATTTGCCATGGCAATGCCTTTCCGTAACATTAGCCTTTCTGTAGTTCTATGACCTTCGAATATCTAAATAATTTAGGATGAGGTGGACGAGTCTAGGGTTAGAAGATGGTCCCCATTTTTTTTAACTATGTGGTTCATGGGAAAGTAAGGAATGGGGTCACCACCGGAGGAATATTTCCCTAATATGCTGGATGGACGGATACGGACAAATCAGATGGATGAAGCCATTTATATTTTGCTTTTGGTGACATGGTTTATTTTGATTGGTTGTGATGGGTTTAATTTTTTACCAAGCTTTAAATGATTTTTTTCTCCTAAATTATTTATCCAATTTGTGATCTAATTATACCATTGTATTTATTATAATTAAAATCTTTTAAAAAGATCTCAAATGATATATATATATATGGTAAGCAAGCCCCACTAAATTTTGACTCATCTCTTTAGTTATATTCCTTTAATCAAACAAAAATTATATCACCCCTACTATACAAACCAAACAAAAAACCATTTTATCCTCCTAAATAAGGATGGCCATATCCACTAGTATGAATTAAACGGGTCCTTATAATATGCTATTCTCTCCGTCTCAAAATACTTCAAGTTATGTTATTTTTTGAAGAAATTAAGATTGGATTGAGAAATAGTTATGATTGGTTGAGGTGGTAAAGTAAATAAAAAAATTAAATGAGAAAAGATTATAATTGCTTTAGATGGAAAGGTAGATAGAGAAGTAATAGTATTGTGAAATAAATTTAAATTGTAAAAATAGTACTCTAGTGTTTTGCGGTGAAGGGAGGAGCTTTGAAACTTCAAAAAGTTCATCTCGTGCGATTGAGGTAGAAATTTCCACCGTCATATCATAATGTCACTCATGAAAAGGATTCCTGCTAATCGAAAAAAAGGAAAAAGAAGGAGGATTCCTGCTCGGTGAGTGCGCATAGTACGAACGTTGGAACTTGAAGTCTCCGCCACCTTGCTCTTTTAATTTGCATACCAGCTGCTTATCATCATCTATCATTCTATCAAGGTCTCCAGGAAGTCATGTAGCCCCAAAAAGCTTAAGCGTATTATTAGCCACTTGCAGTATAATGTCCCCAGAAATCATTTACAAGTACAGTCTCTTCACTCCGTTCATAGTCTTTGCCCCTTTTGGAATAAAGGGCCGTGTAGCTTATGTGCACAGCAACAAGTACTGGTGTTAAACGACTAGTGGAACCCATCCTTTCTTAATGATTCAGTTTTGTAGTAATATCAGTCGTTAGTGCACAAATGCACATCAATGATGGCAATCATGAAACCGAGTAGTTCGGACGTACATTTATCATATTCTTTCAATAATAATGTGCAATTTTTTTGGAATATAATATTAATTGTGACAGCTGTCATCTGAGTTGATCGAGCAGCTAATCCACGCATTAGGGCTGTGGCCTGTGGGGTTAGTCGACCGCGTAGTTTAAGTTTTACAGGTTTTGTCCTATATCAGCCTGCAAAGTTTTAAAATATAGTAACCTATAACTGATTTGATATAACTTATAATATAACTTAAAACTATGAATCTGATAGTATAGTCCTAATTATATCAAATCTAATTATAGATTACTATATTTTAGAACAGAGGGAGTATGACAGAAATGTATTTATCACTCGAGTGGACGAAGACCAAATGGGCATATTTTTGGTTTGAACATTATTCACTGACTATTATTGAAAACAAAGCAGTTAGTGATGAGGAACGGGGTTCCCAATCTTCCGTCAGATAGATAGCTTTCGTTTTTGGTGGAACGCGACACACCGATCCGGCTTCAGATCAGAAGATCCGATTCCTGCAACCTTAGCACCACGATTCCTCTGGTTATCAACCGTGTCACAAATCCGGTTGACCTCGCCAAGAAGGCTAATCCCTGCCTGCGAAACGAAGAACACAAGCAAGAACCCGAAAGTACGCAACTCAATTAAAGTGACAATTGCAGATGAATGATTAAGCACTCGAAGTTGGGGTTTCACAACCGATGACGGCGACTGTTCTAATACAGATTGATCTAAAGCAAAACCCACCTTTAAACAATGACGGCTACTGTATATATAGGAGTTGGGACGTCCTAGGGTTATCCCTAGGGCGCGCCCCCCTTGGGCTTAGCCCACGACACAATTACAAGGCCCAAGGCCCGAAACAGACTCGGACGGGAAAAGGTACGTGTCTTATTTTGACGATTCCAGACAGCTCAGGAGGAATTTTGATGTGGGACCAAAACCATCTGAAAGTAGACTCCATAAGCTTTCCAACAAGTACTCATGGGCCCCGAAAGTCCTTCTGGATCAGCGGCTAGGTCCGTTTGAAGTTGATGCTGTCAGGAGGCCCGAATCCGAATCCAAAACGTACAGAACTTCATTGCTTGCCTTCGATGGACCGAAAGTGACATGGTGCGGTAGAAGTAGACTTGGAAAAGGTCTTGGTTTGGTCCCCAATCAACTTCTTTGATCATCCATGTATTCGTTGCACTCCGTCTCTTTCCCTTCACCCAAGCAAGTATTTCTGCAAACGAGAACACACAAAATTTATGGTGCAGTAACGGCTGTTCAAATATATAACACATAAATCTTATATAGAAAGTATGCACCTTTGGTTGATGAATATATAAGGTAGCTATGTTCATATCTGAGCTAGTGATGTCCTCATCATCCTCCCCTTCTTGATTTGAAACCGTCCACGGTTTCACCTTGTCATTAAGCTTGATGAACATATCTTTATCTTTCACAATATTGGGTGAAGTAGTGTTGTGCATATGGTTGGATTCTGAAATTTTTAAACACGGAGAACACTTTGTAGTGTTGTGCAGCTCACAACACTCCCCTTCTTGCAAACCAACCTGCAACTCATTTAAACAGCTAGAGGAACTAGATAAAGAATTATTTATACTCAAGCAGTCCTCTAGACAAGACATGTCATTATGAAAAGGAGGTATATTAAAATTCGAATAAATATAGACTCTATGCACATTATATTCTCCTTTATTATCATAATTGCCAATAACATGAAAAATCACATGAGAAGGACATGGCAAATGAGATCTAGCAAATAATTTCTTTTCTAAATAATTGACTGGACAAAGATCATCAAATTGAATATAGCCCCAAGTATTTAAAGAAGATAACAATCTAAGCTCTTCATTCTCGCTAGCAATATGAACAACATGTCTAAAATCAGCACATGGTGGTTCAACAACATTACTAACATGTTCATTCACTAGTTGTGGCATAGATATAAGTGAAGCATTGCATAACTCTTCTTTATCACAAGAAATAGTATCCAAATCATCATATGACAAAGGTAATTTAAGACGAGCACTCGACGAAGGGAGTGGTTTCGTTGGCGGCGCCGGTGTCGTCGTCTTGGGTGTGAAGGAGCTGCTGAAGTTGCTGCTCCGGCTCCGTTGCTGTTGTCGGCCCTGTAATTCCTTTTCTGCAAGCATAGCAAGCTGGAACAAACGGTTGGTAGTAGTAAATTCTTTATAATCAACAATATCCTGAATTTCACGCCTCAATCCACCATAAAAGCGACACACTTTATCCTCCGGATCCTCTACTACCCCACAACGTATCATGCCCTTTTGCAGCTCTGCATAATATTCCTGGACAGACATATTTCCCTGATCTAAGCGCTGCAATTTCTTACGCAAATCACGTTTATAAGAAGGAGGAATAAAGCGATCACGCATTGCTTCTTTGAGCCTATCCTATGACTCGGGTTGTAGGTGCAAAGTAGCTAGTTCTTGCCACCAGATTATAGCAAAATCTTTAAATTCACTAGTGGCTTGTCTAACCTTATGTTGATCAGGTACAAGGTGGGAAGCAAATTTTTGTTCTACTGTCATCTCCCAATCAAGATATTCCTCAGCATCATATTTTCCATAAAAGGATGGTATGGTAAATTTTATTTTCGCATAAGGATCATCATTATTAACATTACCACGATTACGCTGATTACCTCCCATACCTGTGCGATTGCGGTGAAGTCTTTGACGCAGAGTGTTCTCGCGTGTCGCCCTCGCATCAACTAGACCATCGTCACCGTAGACAACACCCTCGTCGAGGATCACGTCGTCATTCTCGTCCTTGTTGTCATCGTTGGTAGCTGGATGGTTGGCCTCAAGCTGTTGAACCTTCCCGGTCAATGTGGACACTCGCCTGTCCACGCTCTCAAGCGAATGGGCGACGTCCTTCATGGCCGTTCTGACTACATCCGTTAGCTTGGCCACCTCCGCTAGCATCTGCTCCTTCAGGTCCTGCAAGTCACTTTTCAAAGCAGGCTCGTCGTTTGGCATGGTTAGTTATGAAATAAAATCCCTATCAACTATTTATGGGTCGGTGGGATCACACCCTCACTCACGTCTTACCGAGTTCTTACCAAGTTCTTACCAACGCAAGCAGTGGATGGTACAACCGGCGGCTGGTTCATGATACCTGTGAGGCAGTGGCACCGAGGTTGCAAGGATCTTTTCTGTACTGATCTGAAAAATATGTGGAGCTTGGAAGGTACACAAAGAGAAAAATATGTATTTGTGGCACACAAGTCAGTAACAGATAGCAATGCTGAACTATAGTCCCAAGTACCTGTTCTCGTTGCTGGCCTAAAGGTGTTCAAGTACAGGTGTGTGACAAACAAGGTGGTGGAAATAAGGATGATGAGCAGCAAAAGTGTCAAAAACAAGGCACAAGACAGCACACGCTAACACAGCTCAACTTGGTGTTCTCTATGTGCTCCTCTAAATATTGTTCCTCTTTTGCCCCTCTCTTTTTTTCTCTTTTTTGGGCTGTCTTTGTTTTTTGGGAAAATTTGACTTTTTCTTTTTATTTTTTTGATCTTTCTTTTAGCCTTAGGAGCACACAGGAAGTAACCACAGAAAATTTGAGCTCAAACAAGTGAAAGGCGTGGCCTGTGGAAATTTTCAGAAGATGCGCCCAAAATTGAGAAAGGCTTGCGGGCTCGGAAAGACGATCTTCCGGGCTGTTTTACGGCAAAATAAAATCGCCGAACCCACCAAAGGTGGGGAGAGACGGATGCGAAATTTTTTTTCTGATTCCGAAACATATATGGTTTGCTGAAAACGGAGTTCGTATGCGAAAGTTATGCCTGTTTTACGAACGGACTCCGAATTAGAGGACAAAACGGATAGAAAGTGCGGAAAGTTGGCGATTGTGGCTAGGGTTTGATAGAACGGTGGGGGAAAACAAACGAACTGGACTCAAACACAATCTAACCAGCAACAAGACCTTGACCTAGGACACAAACTCAACACGACAGACTCTGCGACTGACAAATACAAAGGCTATGGCGCGGATGGTTGTAGGACAGGAAATACAAGTATGGCGGTGGACTATGGGACGAAGGCAAAACACTCAACTATGGGTAAGTTGCAAACTTGACGGTATACCTGAAGCTCTGATACCACTTGATGAGGAACGGGGTTCCCAATCTTCCGTCAGATAGATAGCTTTCGTTTTTGGTGGAACGCGACACACCGATCCGGCTTCAGATCAGAAGATCCGATTCCTGCAACCTTAGCACCACGATTCCTCTGGTTATCAACCGTGTCACAAATCCGGTTGACCTCGCCAAGAAGGCTAATCCCTGCCTGCGAAACGAAGAACACAAGCAAGAACCCGAAAGTACGTAACTCAATTAAAGTGACAATTTGCAGATGAATGATTAAGCACTCGAAGTTGGGGGTTTTCACAACGATGACGGCGACTGTTCTAATACAGATTAATCTAAAGCAAAACCCACCTTTAAACAATGACGGCTACTGTATATATAGGAGTTGGGACGTCCTAGGGTTATCCCTAGGGCGCGCCCCCTTGGCTTAGCCCACGACACAATTACAAGGCCCAAGGCCCGAAACAGACTCGGACTGGAAGAGGTACGTGTCTTGTTTTGACGATTCCAGACAGCTCAGGAGGAATTTGATGTGGGACCAAAACCATCTGAAAGTAGACTCCATAAGCTTTCAACACTACTCATGGGCCCCGAGAGTCCTTCTGGATCAGCGGTAGGTCCGTTTGAAGTTGATGCTGTCAGGAGGCCCGAATCCGAAATCCAAAACGTAACAGAACTCATTGCTTGCCTTCGATGGACCGAAAAGTGACATGGTGCGGTAGAAGTAGAGCTTGGGAAAGGTCTTGGTTTGGTCCCCAATCAACTTCTTTGATCATCCATGTATTCGTTGCACTCCGTCTCTTTCCTTCACCCAAGCAATATCTCTGCAAACGAGAACACACAAAATTTATGGTGCAGTAACGGCTGTTCAAATATATAACACATAAATCTTATATAGAAAGTATGCACCTTTGGTTGATGAATATATAAGGTAGCTATGTTCATATCTGAGCTAGTGATGTCCTCATCAGTTAGGATGAAGCGTGGTTTTGTCGGCATAAAGAAAACCAACAAATTATACAAACAAACTGTACATATAGTGAATGGAAGTAGGCTCTTAGGGAATATGATTCCAATGATACAATATGAAGCTCGCTCTATCCTTTTTTTTTTTTGCAAAAGCCATATAGTAAGGACACTAAGAAACTTTTAGTCATAAATTATCCACCTAATTTCAATGATTTCTGCAAATACTAAGCATAAGCTATTACTATTTCTTCTTCTTATTATTATTATTATTATGCGGAATTGCACCAGCCTATTTTCTTCAATTATATAAGCGAGAATCTATTCTATACCACTGAGTTAGTCCTGGTTCAATAATTTATCATCGACTTTACCATTTCTATAATATGTCACTGAGTTTATCGATTGTATCTATAATATATCATTGGGCCGGCTATTTTTTAAAAAAAAATACCTAAAATGCCTTTATGTACATATAATGGTTCACAATTAGTTGACCACAATAGAAGTTTTAAAAGATTATGAAATTTTTTGTGTAGTCTTCTTGTATGACATAGGAGTTTATGTATATCTTTCAAGATTTTTTATTTTTTTGAAAAGTTATTTTTGTGTGGTATATGAGAGAGGAATTTCTTGCACAAAAGATAATAGCAAAAAATATTTTATATAGCATACGAAAGATGATTTACATTAAAAACAACAACACAAAAAATATTCTAATAACATATAACAGAAAAATTATAGAAATACTCGGCCCAATGATATGTTGAGAACAATTGATAATCTTAGTGATATATTATAGAAATAAAAAATATTAATGGTAAATTGTTAAACTGGGACCAACTTAGTGACATGTACACATATTCACGCATGCAGTCGCGTTGACCAGACACAAGACTTACAAGTAGGCTCCTTTAACACACGATTAAAAAAGCAGGCTAATAATAAATCTGTCAACCTCAATAAATCCTTTGAAAGCGCTAAATTCTGGGAACGTAGCAAATGCATGTTAGTGATTGATGGAACGGATTGGTACAGCTGATACGTCACAATATACTATGCGAGCAGTAATTTTGTGGTTTGGGCAGCGCTGGAGTATTGCAGTCGCAATTTCTGGTAGACTGGTTGTTACCATCACATCGTGCCCAGAATACGTGATCACCAAGAGATGGAAGATTGAGGATGGAGGTTAATCTTTGGCTGGCCGATATTTTAACTCGCTTTCTCGCGGTAATGACAGAAGTGAACAAACCCCCCCAACAAACTTGACCACAGGTTGGGATAATTGTCTGAGAAGATGCAACCACCATGGCTATTATCTCCCAACATCGACACTTGGTCCGCTAGCTCATCCTATCAGTGAGTGTTTCGCTGCCGTCTGGCGTATCTGCTGCAACGCTACTTCTGTTCTCTTTTCTGGAACGGATGAACAGTAGCTGCAGCTGAGCTTTAAAATTTTCGTTTTATTCTGCCAAACACCGGCGCCTATTGAAAGCAAAGTCATCAACATATTCGTATTGATAGTACAAGGCAGCACTCGTAATTAGATTCGGGAATTGAAGATCTAGACTGAATTCTTCTGTAATACCGTTGTGCTACATTTCGGTCCGCTCCGAAAACCTCCAGCGAGTCATTAATAATTTTGTTAGGTGAAAAAGACTCATTTAAACAAAAGAAAAAATAGAGAAATTTTCGGATGATTGATAATTATTGGATAAGGTTTTCAGTCTTTGAACACAAGAAGACAGGAATTCCTAGGGAACAAGGAATGACTTCTATATAATTCTTGAGGGCCTATGAAAAAAAGATCCCAACAGATTATAGATTCAATTTATAAAAAATTCATATTGACATTTAGAACAAGGAATGGATTTCAAAATCTTATGATCCTTTGAATGGCACAATAAATGGGAGATTTTTATAGAACAACCTAGAATCTCTTATGATTTTTTACTAATCTTAATATTTACTAAACAACCTAAAATCTTTATTTTTACTTTTAACCGGGGCGTATGTATTTGGAAGGGATGATATTAGTAAATTCACATAGGAGAGGAGTGACCGGTGACTGTTTGTGGGCCTAGACTGAGGTGGCGGATACCTGAATAACCTGATCTCTTGAATAACTGATCTCTTGTGTCACATGCCCTGTCTCTCTTTGGTGCAGATTCTGCAGCTGCAACCGCGAATAAAACCGAGAGAGCTTCTGGCCAAAGCAAGCACGGAAGAGGGTCAGAGGGAACCTTGGCTGGCTAGAAAGCAGCGCACTCTTTTCCCCGTCGCGCGCGTCCACAGTCCTCACAGGCGCACCACTCCCCTCTCTCCTCCTTTTTGGATTTTCCAAGCGAGAAGAAGCCATCGCCTCCTGTCTGCCCCCATTGGCCCAAGCCCACCACCCTCCTCTTAGTGGATCTAAATTCTGCCTCCCCTCTCACTGCTCTCGTTCTTGCACTTGCAGCGCCGGCGCGAGGGACGAGGGTAGTGCGGGCTGTGGGAGTTGTTTGTGGTGGTGCGGTTTGGTTGGTTGTGTTGCGGCATGTGTTTTTTTGATTTGTTTGATCCGTGTGGGCGGCGCGCAGGGTGGGGGTGGATGGACTCAGGCTAATGTCGTCGGCACCAGGCAGCGGGGAGTGTCGAGGCAGGGGTGCTGTATCGGCCTCGCGCTGAGCGAGGTGGACGGGCCAGTGCA
>RYFJ01000209.1:0-104690 GCA_003991445.1 Oryza meyeriana var. granulata
GCCAGCCTGATATTGAAGCAGATTGGAGAAGATGTACTCGACACGGGTACTCAGGAGCAAGGTACTCGAAGAAGTCTTCAACCATGGAGGATGCAGCACTCGGCATCAGCTGTGGCCTCAACTTGAAGGTCTCAGGGCTACTGTGGAGCCATGGCTCCGGGTACCTCATGGAAGCATTGTGGCCATTCGCGATAGAGGGATAGGCCCAATCCCTATTATTAAGGGATACAACAGGACTCGGTAAATTTACCTTGTATGATAAGGAAAGGGATATATTTCTAGTCAGGTACGTTGTATTCCTAGAAGGAAATCCCTTGGTTAGAGTCTGACTGGGATTCCTATCATGTAACCTCACCTCTCCAATATATGGAAGGAGGGTAAAAAGCCCCTAGGCAGAAGGAGAACAAGGCAAGAGCACAATCTCATCAGAGAAACCTCAAAGCAATACACAACAACTTAGAAGAGGGTATTACCTCACCTTGTGGGCCTGAACTAGGGATAAACTCGTTTTGTGTTCATTTGCAATCCATCAATTAGGTCCATGAGTACCCCATATTATTATGCTGTACAAAGCATTGACATTGAGATACCTTCCTGACTGGATGAGTTGCGATGTCCCTTGGCTTCTTCCAACTTGATCTTAACTCGGACCAGTCGGTTTGGTTGATTTGTCCTTCTAAGTGGGCCCGAACTCAAAAGAATGAACTTCCAACTCGTTAGTAACATAGCCTTGGCACCATAGACTAGGAAGAAAGGGGATTGCCCTGTGCCCGACTAACCGTGTGTTCTTTAAAGACCAAAATAAGGAGAACAGTGAGCTCTGCACCCAGCCCTGCGTATATGGTCGTTAGATCGATCAAACACCCTGTCGTTTGATACTTGTAGGACCATGACATTTGCATGCTGACCTGCTAATTGCTTCGTGGGTGTCCCATAGAAGCATAATAGATCTTGATGCCAAAATCATCACAAAAATCTTGAAAGATACCACCGGTGAACTAAGTGTCATTGTCTGTTATGATGTGGTTGGGGATCCAAATCGTATAATACCATGAATGAAGCTTTTGCCCTTGCCGTGTTACGGTAGCACAGGCTTTGCCTCATCCACTTTCTGAATTATCCACTGCGACGAAAGTGGTGAACTCTCTTGGCGCTTTTTTGAAAGCCCGACCATATCAAACCCAAACTGCAAAGGGGCCAAGAGATTGGAATTGTTTACATTCTTGAGCTGGTAATGTGTTTGCCAAGTAAACAATTGGCATCCCTTACATTGTCCGAACGTGTCCTTGGTGTCGGTCCAACCTTCACGCAGTCGCCCAGAAAAAACCTTGTCTGTAATCCTTTCCGACTAACATTCTTGATGCAGCGTGGATGCCACAAATGCCCGAGTAGATTGACTACAGTATCTGGTTGCCCTCCTCAGGTGTGACGCAACGCATGAGAACTCTGGATGCGCTTTGACAATATAAGTCTTCTCCGACTACGATAATCTCTTGCTCCGATGTTTGACTTGCTCAGCTTCGTTGCGATCTTTAGGGAGCTCATCTTCCAGCAAAAATGGATAATTGGAGTTCGCGAGTCTTGGGAGATGATGAGCATTTCCATTAGTTCTGGGTTTGACTCAGCCCCTGACTATCACACCTTAAAAAAATAAGTTAATAAATAATACCTGCGGAAATATAATTTTTAGAAATTAATGAAAAGCCTAAAGAGGTGGTTAATAAAAATCCAAAATAAATTTCAATATAAAAATGGGCCAAAGAAGATTTTATTAAATACTTCTTTAATTCTTGTAGTCCCTGGAATTTTCTGGAAGTATTTGAGCTGTGGAATATTTTAATAAATCAAAAACCAAATCAGTGAATAAAAAATTGGAAAAAGGTTTTAATTTCCCTCCTGAGGCTGTGGGCCAATTTTGGCCCACATCTCCCCTTCACTTCTCTTCCCTCGCCCGCAGCCCAGCTTGGTCCACTTCTCCCTCTCTATTTCTTCTCCCCACCGATAGGTGGACCCCACCTGTCGGGGTCTTTTCTTTCCAGGCCGAGTCTGAGCCCGAGTCCGCCGGCGCCCTTCCTGTGAGAAATCCGGTCGCCCCTCTCCTCTCGTCAAATTGGTTGAGGAGAAATCCTCCCCTCTATCCCGCCACCAATCCCCTCAAAACCCGGCGTGAAACGATTCCGGATTGAGCTCGAACTCAAGATCGACTTGGAGTCCGCTGCCGCCTGAGTTTGCCGCCGCCATAGCCGCCTTATCTACCTCGGACTCCTCCGATTGGCGACCCTATAAGTACCACCGTCCTCCCCTTAGTCCTTCGCCGCCCTTGCCCTGGAGAGCCCTAGCCATGGTAAGACCCCAGACGCCGCCACTGCCGCTAAGTCCAGTCGATCCATGCCGCCGCTCAGTTCATCTCCGCCATTCGTCGACAACCCAGATGTGTTCCCCTGGTAGGGCAGCACCTAGTCCGCCACTCGGCAGCTGCCCTTCCCGCCGGGCGCAGTCGCGCGAGTACCCGAAGATTGCCGCCGAGTACCCGAAGGTCACTGCCGCTTTTTCTCATTGCCGTTCATCGCCGAGTAACTGTGAAGTAAGATCACCTTGTCGAGTTCATCCTCTTGGCGCAAACCGTAGCCGCCGCCGTGCTCGAAATCGCTGGCCAGCCTCGCCGCCCGAGCTGTCGCCATCGCTAGTCGTCCATGTCATCGCCCCGTCAGCCGCCGCGTCACCCCTCCGTCCCCGTGGCTGCCAGATCGGTGCTAGGTGTCGCCCATCCGTGCACCGCGATCGGGTATCATCTGAGCAGTTAGATCTAGGTTCATTAAATCCGAGCCGTTGGATCTTGATCCAATCCATCCTAATCGTTAAACCCGGTGGACCGACCCTGTAGACTCGGTCTACGGAGGACCACTCTGTGATGACGCAATAAATCTCTTTTTCCTTTTCAAAATTAATTCATTATTGCATCATTAATACTTTAATAATTCTTGTAAATGGTTTTAATCAGTTTAAACTTCCAAAAATCATAACTAATTCATACGAACTCGGATTGAGGTCGTTCAAGTCTCTAAATTCTTTAAAAATCGAGATCTATCCATTAAAAATATTCACATGTGCTGTTGCTATGTGCTTATGTACTTTTTTTCTCGTTTTGTTATTTGCCTATAGTTTCAGACGTTCCGGAAGAGCCGGTTTACACCGAGGAGGGTTCGGAAGGCTTTGCGGAGCAGCAAGGCAAGTCACATAGACCCACAACCCTTTGAGCATGCTGATCATATGATTTAAATCTCTGTTTTGATTCAAAAGTGCATTTATTTTAGAATGACATCGGGAAGGGGAAACCCTGATCTTTGTTTACAGCTTGTTGTTTTGATACCCTACCTTTGTACCTATGGGATTAATATGACTGGCTAGCTGAAATATTGGCTAACTAGAATAATTCTAGGTTGCTTAGCTCAGCATAGAAACTTTAGAATCATATAAAGGTTGATAATCACACATGCTTACACATAAAATGATGATGGTTCTGTTCACGACGGTGGTCGTGAGAGACTGATTCTTAATGGGCAACTAAAACATAGATGAATGGTGGGTTGTGAGCACCAGGTTGGTTTTGATGCTAGCGGTGCTCATGATAGTTAAGGACGGGTTCACGAGCTACTGTTGTGAAGCATTTACCGTACTAACCACAAGCCAACATGGGCAACGGCTGGACTTGTCGTGTAGCATGTTCCAGCAGGAGACACCATGGTGTGTTTAGTTGATAGGTGGTAGTGTCAATAAATATACAATGGCAGTGCCAATAAGACCATATGTTTGGGAGCCAAGAGTTTCTCTAGCCTGGAGGTTGGGCCACCTCTACTTGGGACTTGGCGGGTGGTCATTCTGTTGGACATGTGTCACGCCCTAAAAATCGGTTTAATTAAAAATTGTTTTTGGGTAAATCGAAATACAAAAAAATACGCTAGAAAATTTTTGTTTGAGAAACGTGTTTGAATAAAATTTTGAAATTTCCAATATTAAAAATCCCAAGTTGAAAATTTTAAATAAATACTTGGATGCTTTTGTATTCCCGGGGTTTTTGTTGGAATATTTTAAGTGTTTAAGTATTTATCAGAATAAACTCTATCTATTTCGTGGAGGCATTTATTTCTGGTAAATTTCTCACGATTTAATAAAGTCTCTGAAATTTTCTCGGAATTTTTGAAGCTCCAGAATTAATTTTAATGGGACAAAGATCATTTCTATAATTAGATAAATCTAATCTATATTAATACCCCTATTCAGGTCGTTTCGGTTCAGTCCTTTGAAGTCTCCCCATTCATCGTGAACTCTAACTCCTTTTTCTTATAGGGTTTCATGCCACTCCTGGAACCCTAAAACCTCCTCGATGTTCCAATTCTCCAAATATACCGATATTCCAAGTGACCGAATGTTTCCTAAACTATTTCCTCCTCCGTCCTCGACTCCCAAAATATTCCTCATATTTTGGATGTTCATTTATTCCATTTCCCAAACTCCGTGAAATATATTCCTCGAATATCCTAATTTCTCGGTCGACGCAAAATCCCCTCCATTTTTCCCCAAGTTCCCAATTTTGCAAATGTTCCCAAATTTATCGTAATTCTAGAATATTCCTGTTAACTCCTTCCAATATTCCAGAAAATTCTCAAAATATTCCTATACTTGGAGAGTTCCAAAAATTACGGCGAATTTCCTCGATTCCAAAGAAATATTTCGATTTCCAAAGATGTTTCGACGCTTTTGTTTTTCCAAATATATATATGCCGACGTTCGCAATCCTCCAAAATTCCGAACAATTCCCCCAATTTCCGATATTCCTAATACTTCTTGAAATTCTGAATTTAGTTTCTAAATTTGGAAATTCCGAAAAATCCCGAAAAATCCCCACATTTTTCTCCACCTCTTCTCTTTTCTTTATTTTTCTTTCAATTTTTCACTTCCCCTTTTATTTTTCTCTCCTTTGGCTCTGTCCTCCTGTTCATCTTCTTTGACTCTCTCTCTCTCTGCTCTCTGGTCGCCAAGCCGAGCCGCTCCATGTCGATGTTTTACACCGGCAATAGAACTATAGGGCTACTCAGCAAGGGGAAACTCGGTGGATTGCAGAGGAACACAAAGAGAGTTTATACTGGTTCAGGCCCTCGAGGTGAGGTAATACCCTACGTCCAGTTGTCGTGTAATTCCTCTGAGATGTTTGTCGATCAATGATCTCGTCGCCCTTAAGGGGCGCCCTGTCTCTCCTTATATACTGGGGGATAGGAGTACATGATAAGGATCCCAACCGGATACGGCCAAGGGATTTCCTTCTTAGAGATAGAAACCTATCCGACTAAGACTGCTATTCCTTATCATTCAAGGTAAGGCCTACCGGGTGCTATCTTATCTCTAATTACATGATTCGGCCCATACTCTATCCGAGTGGCCCATATACTGGTGATGAGGTACCCGGGGCCCATGGCCTCCACAGTAGCCCCTGAGACCTTCATAGTTGAGTCACAGCTGATGCTGAGTGCTCATCCTCCACGGTGAAGATTGCCCGAGTGCGATGCTCCCGAGTACTCTTTGTCCGAGTAGGTCTTCTTCTCGAGTCCTGCTTCATGTCAGCTGGCAGCGAGGCTATGAAGGGCTTCATGTAGATGTATGAATAGTGTGCGCCGAGTAGGCGCACCTATTAGGTGTAGCCCCCTACTTTGGGCCTAATTGTGAAGACAATTAAACATAAAGTCAAAGATCTTTAACCTGATAATCTTTCTCGAGTAGATATCTACTGGTATATGAGATTTTCTTCAGTATCATATCAACCGGAATAAACTTTATAGTCTTGCCGAGTAGGGAACTACTCGTATGTAGGACTCTTCAACTTCATGTCAGTTGGAATGTGTGTTTATAGTCTTGCCGAGTAGGATGCTACTCGTATATGGGACTCTTCAGCTTCATGTCAGCTGGAAAGGGAATTTGTAGTCTTTCCCGAGTGGCGTCCCACCCAGAAGTTAGACTCCTCCGCATCATGTCAGCGGGAATGAGAGATTTATAGTCTCTCCCGAGTAGTGCACTACTCGAAAGTTAGACTCTTCAGCGTCATATCGGCTGGAATAATGTTGCTCATGGCAACTGATGGCCACTCATGTAGGCCGAGTACCACTTTATGAAAATAAATCCACAACGTGGTTAGGTGTACTCGAGAAAGATACCTGCATCCTCAATTTTAATGAAGACCAGCTTTTGATCCATGTAAGGATATATCCTCGAGACCTAGTGGATAGAACAGGTACCCAAACATATATGTTTAGCAATAAGGCTCTCATGAAGCATATCTGTTTACCTCATCGGCTCCTGTTAGTAGCACCAGTGCTATGATTTCAACTCAGCCTGCGGGCGGCCCACATAGAGCATGCTACTGTAGGAACTCATATCTTGGTGGCCCAACACCGACTATGTAGGCCCAAGCCCATTTAGTCGGCACAGGCTTTATAAATAACAGGGAGAGAGAAAAAGATTCCTTTGTCTTCCCCAAATCAGCCAATTGTTTCGTCTTCCGTCTCCGCGCCCAAATTTTGCCTTTTGCTCGGCTAGGGTTAGTTGCTGCTGCTGTTCCCTGCTCAAACTCGGGCGATTCCAGTCCGCTTCGTCTGTTGCAAGCTCCCAATTCGCTTTTCCCCCAGATCTTTCCGCTCCCAACCATGCCGAAAGCTTCGAATCTTGCGGGTGCGCCGGGGAATGCCTGGTGTCGATGAGTCGGAAAGGCTTGCGAATAAGGATTTCTCTGGATACGACGGCAAGACCAATCCCGAGTCTTGGCTCACGGTCTATACTACGGCAATCCGAGCAGCTGGAGGAAATCATAAAGTCATGGCTAACTACCTCCCAGTCGCTTTAGTCGACTCAGCGAGGACATGGCTAACAGGACTTCCCAAGCAATCAATCGGCTCTTGGGGAGAACTCCGGGAACGCTTCATCGCCAACTTCCAAGGAACATACGAGAGGCCATCTTCCGAGTACGACTTATATCAGTTGCATCAAAGGAAGAACGAGTCTCTTCGTGACTTCATCAAGAGGTTCTCTGAGAAGAAAAATTCAATCCCGAACATCAAGGACGAGGTCGTCATCACCGCCTTTCGAAAAGGAGTCAAAGACACCTCATTCATTGACAAATTCACTCGGAAGCCTCCCAACTCTGTCAAGGCTCTATTCGACATGGCGAACAAATACGCCGACTCAGCCCACGCTGTTGCTGAGGCCCTTGAAGATAAAAAGGCATCTTGACAGAAGAAGCAGGAGGGCACCAACGACGCGGTCCCGACTAAAGCCGGGAATCGCAAACGCAAGTCAAACGGCTTCATTGTGGCAGCCGGTCACAATCGTCTTCGACTTTCAACAATTGAAGAATATCAAAACAACAAGTGACATGCTCGAGGGCTCACAAGCTCAAACGCAAGGATGGCATCCCCACTCCGAAATACCGAACAGCTAAGTCGCTTCCTGATAAATATCTCTTCACTCGGCCTTGCCAATGCCGCTTTCACCTAATAGGTGCACAAGCTGCACTCTTCTCTGTTTTTGCTCTTAAATGATTGCAAAAGTACTCAAGTAGCATAAATCCTGATCCGTGAAACTTTGCTCCATGAAAGACGAACTCAAGTCACCCAAAACGCGTGTCTGGGAAAGAGCCATGAGCCAACTCCCGACGCTAGGGGGCTATGACTAGTCGGGCAGAGTGCTTAAACGTAAGGGGTCAACTACTCGGGGAAATTAATATCAATAAGAGGAAGAACATGAATTTACATATATTGTAAAATACATTTTATTCGGATGATTGTTTTCATCATCAGATGCTACTCATCCGATATCTTTATATTGCAGGCCCAGCTCCGGATACGCGTGACAGGAACTCAGGGCTGCGAGCCTATCTCCTATGCTCGGGGGCTGGACAAGTTAGCCAAAATACACTCGGGATGCTCCATGAGGGCTACTTACCGAGTACTTGCGCCGGTCGGGACGTCATCTTCCCCGGCTACGCTCCATGTGAGCTGACAACCGACTTCCGGCACTAGTCGGGGGCGTATATCACTCTGCTAGGTGAGGTACGCCCCATGAGGGTCGCTAGCCGAATCCTATGCTAATGCAAGGTTCGGGTACCTCGCTTGGCTATAACTCTGTTGGGTAGGGTATGCCCCATGAGGGTCGCTAGCCGAATCCTATGCTAATGCAAGGTTCGGGTACCCTGCTCGGCTCTCCTGAAGTCAGAGAAGACTTACATCGTCAAAGCGCATCCGGAGTTCTCATGCACTGCGTCACACCTGAGGAGGGCAAGCAGATCCTGCAACACACCTGCTCAGGCACCTGTGACAACCAGGCTGCATCCAGAACATAAGTCAGAAAGGCTTGCGAATAAGGATTTCTCTGGCTGATTGCAGTTACCAACACCAAAAAACTCATCCTGACATGCGATGGATGATACTTCTATAGAGCTATGCTGGATAGGTCGGCTCAGGCCGGCTTATTTTGTAGCAGCCACCAAGATATGAGTTCCTACAGTAGCATGCTCCATGTGGGCCGCCCGCAGGCTGAGTTGAAATTATAGCGCTGCTGCTACCAACAGGAGCTGATGAGGTAAACAGATATGCTCCATGAGAGCCTTATTGCTAAACATATATGTTTGGGTATCTGTTTTATCCACCAGGTCTCGAGGATATATCCTTATAAGGATCACAAGCTGGTCTTCATTAAAATTTGGGATGCAGGTATCTTTCTCGGTACACCTGACCACGCCGTGGATTTATTTTCATAAAGTGGTACTCGGCCTACATGCATGGCCATCGGTTGCCATGGGCAACATTTTACCCGCTGACATGATGCGGAAGAGTCTAACTTTCGAGTAGTGCACTACTCGGGACAGACTATAAATATCTATTCCCGCTGACATGACGCGGAGGAGTCTAACTTCTGGGTGGGACGCCACTCGGAAAAGACTATAAACCCCCTTTTCCAGCTGACATGAAGCTGAAGAGTCCCATATACGAGTAGCATCCTACTCGGTAAGACTATAAACATACATTCCGACTGACATGAAGTCGAAGAGTCCTACATACGAGTAGGTCTCTACTCGGCAAGACTATAAAATCATATTCAGGTTGACATGATACCGAAGAGTCTCATATACCAGTAGTATACTACTCGAGAAATACTATAAGGTTAAAGATATTTGACTTTATGTTTAATTGTCTTCACAATTAAGCACAAAGTCGGGGGCTACACCTAATAGGTGCGCCTATTTGACACACACTATTCATACTTCTACATCGAGCCCTTCATAGCCTTGCTGCCAGCTGACATGAAGCAGGACTCGGGAGAAGAAGCACTCGGACAAAGAGTACTCGGGAGCAATGCACTCGGGAAGACTTCACCGTGGAGGATGAGCACTCGGCATCAGCTGTGACTCAACTATGAAGGTCTCGGGGGCTACTGTGGAGGCCATGGGCCCCGGGTACCTCATAACCAGCATATGGGCCACTCAGATAGAGGATGGGCCTAGCCTTGTAATTGGAGATATGGTAACCCTCGGCAGACCTTGCCTTGTACAATAAGGAATATACAGTCCTAGCCGGGTACATTATAACTCTAAGGGGAGATCTCCTAGTCGGAATCCGGCGGGGACTCCTACCTTGTAACCCTGTCCCCCAGTATATAAGGGGAGGCAGGGCGCCCCTTGAGGGCACGGCCAGACGGTTCATCAGAATCGCCACCATAATTCCTCAAAGGAATACATATAAACTGGACGTAGGGTATTACCTCACATCGAGGGCCTGAACCAGTATAAAATCTCTGCGTGTTCCTTTGCAATCCATCAAGTTTCCATCCGCCGAGTAGCCCCATATATTTATTGCTAGTGTAAAACATCGACACCTGGCCGACTTCGGATTGCGGCTCGGTGAAACTGAGGCTGCTGGAGAGTCAATTGAAGTTGCCCAGTCAGGAGGTGATCCGTTGGCGGCCGACTAAGGTGTGAGTGGGTCCCAAATCCTCATTTGGCGAAACAGTAGTTTTTGCCTTTTTTCGATTGGGGTTTGTGCCTTCCCTTGTGCGCGAACATCTGATTTCTTCCACCGCATCCTTGACTTCTTGGGTTGGAGGTTTGGTGAATTTGAATCCCAACTCGATTCTTCAAATCTCCATATTTGTCACTCTCTGCGAGTGCTTGTTGGGTGTGGAACCCCATTTTAATTTTTTCAGGCATCTGTTCCACATCAAACCCCAGCCCTCCAAGAATAATATCAATGTGATTGGAGGGGCTGGTCTCCAGTTGAGGAGTGATGGAAAGAAAACATATCTTGATCTCCCCTTGAAGTCTTCCTTGAAAGGCTAGCACAAGGAGTGGTTCTATTGCGTAGATCTGGCTCCCTCCTTGCGTCCATTCACCAGCTTGCCACCAGTAGTTTTACCAAATTGGTCAGCAGATCCAACCTTTGAAGAGATGGGCCAAGTGCACCAATTGTTGGGGAAATTAGATGACCTTAAGAAAGCTGGCCTAACTGGACCTTGGGTGGCCCGTCGTTTCCTGACTCAGCGCATCCAGCCGCTGAAGTTGAGGAGCGCGTTTGACTGGGCTTTTAAGGGCAAAAATGATCCTGACCGAGTAAGCACTGAATTGGCCAACAAGCGCACAGTGACCGAGACCCTATTCGGTTACTTTCGAAGGGGTGATCGCGACCGAAGACGATAATCGCCGGGTCGCGGCCTATAGCTTCATTCAGCCCCGTACCAAGGTAATCTTCGTCCTTCTTCTGTGATGAATGCCTGTGGACTTGTATATATGATTGCCCGGCATAGTATGATGTATTTTGTTGATTCTTCTGTAGTGGTGCGAGGAGTTCGATGAGGTCTCCCGCCCATTGTCAGCCGTTAGAGTGAAGAAGAGGCCGAGAAGCCCTGCTGCTGCCCAACCGCGACTCCAAGAGAGCCGGGAAAAGACCGTCTATATTGGGGCGAGGGGGCCATGACCCATGTGTCGTGGTTGGAGGCCTGAAGATAAAGACAACCGCCCCGCGGCGCCCAGGCGATCAAGTCCCAGGTTGGGATCAATATGGCCGAGCTCAATGCTGCCAAGCCCGGCAAAAGCGCCGCCGAGTACGCGGTACGAGTAGGCGTCACCAAGCGCACGGGTGCCTGAGTCGGCCAAGGCACCGACGGGGTCACCTCCAGTTGCCACGCCGCCGCTGACTGCTACGCCAACCAGGCCAACAACCGGGCGTGGCGCTCCACAGGGACCCGGATCACCCAGTGGGAGACTGAAGTTCTCCAAGAGGTACGCTGCTCCGGATCTTCTGAGATTCTTGTCTATTGCAGTGGTACTTTGATATCTGTCTTGTGATGCAGGAAGCGTGCCGACATCGATCTCAAGGAGACCGCTCCGACTGCTCCCTTGAAGAGCCCGCCCAGCGAGACGGCGCGGCGAGCACACCGCTGACCTGGAGGCCAGCCCAGTCATGGAGACTGAGGTGGTCGACACGGGGCCGCAGTTGCCGCCAACCAAGAGGTAGTTACTGAGGCTGCTGCCCTAGCCCCTGAGTCGCCGCCCGCTACAGAGGTCGCTGCTGGAGCCCCCGAGTTGATCCCCGAGGCCGTAGGGGACGCCGGCGTGGGGGCCGGGACCCCGTTGCCATCGTCGTCGTCATCGTCGTCGTCACTGCCACCGGAGATCCCGAACCTTCCTCGGATTGAAGCTCCTCCGTGTAGGCTCCCTCGGACATTCACCTGGACGGCGGCTGATGGAACCGTGAAGAGTTTCAAGCTTGATGAGGCCATGGCGAGAAGGGGACATGAAAGCTTGCTTCGCGCCGCCATCACCGGGTCGCAGGGAGTTGGGGTATAATTCTTGTGGCAGAGTCATGGTGGTCTTCTTGTTTTGACGTCTGACTCCACTCTTGACTTATTCTTTCCCTGAGAAGAAACTTGTCGATCGCAATGAGGAGATGACCGAGATCCTGGTTGAAATGGCCCCCCATCTCGCGGAATTACAGCAGCTCCGGGCATTGAAGGCTGAGATGGAGGAGCACCATGCGGGGAGGGAAGCTTGGCTAAAGGATGCCGCCATCCAGCTCAGGGATGAAAATTGAGCCCATGCCGCGAAGATCAGAGGTAAGTCCCCCGAATGCGTCTTCCCGACTGAACTCTTGATGTATTCCTCTAGCTGCGTTGTTCCCGACTACCCAGTTGCGTCTTGGCCGCCAGGTTGAGTTCATGACTAATATGTCGTGCAGCCCTCGAAGTCGAGTTAAAGACCCGAACAGAGGGGGAAGCCCAGCTGAAGGAGGCTGAAGAAGACAAGGCCGAGCTTGAGAAGGTCAATGCCGACCTGACAAAGGCCAACACCGAGCTCAACGGGAAAAGGCTGAGTTAAAAGAGGCACTGTCAAGCTCGGCGAAGAAAAAGCCAAATGGAGAAAACCGTAGCAAGTGGGAGGCCGACTAGAAAGTATTCCCAACCTGACCGTGATCTTAACCAATCCATTAGTTATTCCATCTACAACCGATCCTGACAAGTTTACTTGCCGGTGGACCCGGACAGACATGAGAGCCAATGTCCAGGCAATTCGGTTTTACACAGAGGAAATAAGAGGACATCAGGGAGTCACAGGAGCCTCGTCGGGTCCGTGAAAGGGCTCTTGACCTCATAGATCCCAGCCCTGTGGGAACCAGTTGCAGCAGGATCCCCCAAGTAGAGGCGCGTCTTGAGGGATGCACCGAGTGCCTTGAAGAAGTACTTCGGATGAGCATGTCAATTGCCGGCGTGGCCTGGACCTTGGTGATGACCAAATCAATCTACCCGAGGGCAGACATTGAAGCCATCGGGGAGGGGTTTGCCGAGGAGACGACGCCCGAGGAGGCGCTAGAGCTGATAGCCCGGGCGAGGCCGACTGCTGAGATAAATCACTCCGAGACCTGGGTTCTGTAAGAGTAATATATCATGTAGTCGGTATATATAAACTTTTGTGGAAAACATGTGTAAATATATGTGCGTGCACCAAGCCTTGAATTACTACTCAGTAGTCATTAGCTTTACTCGAATGTGTAGTCTACGCCGAGTCAGTCTGTCGGAACATAATAAAATCGTTCTCTGTAAGAAAGTGTACTCGGGCAAACGTGACAGTCGTAGTGAGGCTTCATAACTGGAGTAAGACAGGCTCGTATATTATTGACAAAACACATATAAGACATGCAGCCCCTGACTCACTACTTGGTTGATGCAAGCGGTGTAGTGAGTCAGAGAAAACTATACACATGATAAAGTATAAAGCTCAGGTATAGAAAGGACGTAGCTGTTCTATATTCCATGAGTTGCTGATGGGGACACCATCTTCGGTCTTCAGTCGGTAGGTGCCTGGCCGCGTGACCTCGGCTATAATGAACGGCCTTCCCAAAGTGGAGATAATTTGTGCTGTCTTTGGTGGTTTGTATTTTTCTCAAGACGAGATCCCCCCGACAAAAAGGTGCGGCCACGGACATTGCGATTGTGGTAGCGACGTAGGGCTTGAAGATACCTTGCCGACTGGATTGTTGCGATGTCCCTTGCTTCTTCCAACTGATCTAGCTCGACCAATCGGGTATTGTTTGAGACGTCTTCTGAGTAACCCCGGACTCGCGGGGAGCCGAACTGTAACTTTGTCGGTAGCATAGCCTCAGCACCATAGACTAGGAAGAAAGGGGATTGCCCTGTTGCCCGACTAACCGTGGTTTTGAGAGACCAGAGAACAGATGGGAGTTCTTGTACCCACCGGCCCGCGTATGGTTGTAGTCGGTCAAAAATCCTGGCCTTGATGCCTTGTAAGACCATACCGTTGGCTCGTTCAACCTGCCCGTTGCTCCGCAGGTGTGCCACGGATGCATAGCAGATCTTGATGCCGAAATCTTCGCAGAAGTCTTGGAATACGCCGCCCGTGAACTGAGTACCGTTGTCGGTGATGATGCGGTTAGGGACCCCGAATCTGTATAGTATATTCATGATGAAGTCCTTTGCTCGTGCCGCCGTTATAGTTGCAACGGGTTTTGCCTCAATCCACTTGGTGAATTTATCCACCGCGACGAATAGATGTGTGAACCCTCCTGGCGCTTTCTTGAAAGGCCCGACCATGTCGAGCCCCCATACTGCGAATGGCCAAGAAATGGGGATAGTTTGGAGTTCTTGGGCTGGGAGATTAGTTTGTCTTGCGTAGAACTGGCAACCCTCGCACTTGTGAACAATGTCCTTGGTGTCTGTTACTGCTGTGGGCTAGAAAAATCCCTGCTGGTAAGCCTTTCCGACTAACGTCCTGGATGCGGCATGGTTTCCACATATGCCCGAGTGGATCGACTGCAGGATCTGCTTGCCCTCCTTGGTGGTGACGCAACGTATGAGGACACCGGATGTGCTCCTTCGGTACAGGTCTTCTCCGACTAGTACAAAACTTTTGCTTTGACACTTGATCTGCTCGGCTTGACTGCGATCTTCTGGGAGTTCGTCGTCCAGGAGAAATTTGACAACAGAAGTCCGCCAGTCTTGACATATGTGCAACACCTCGTCTGTAGCCAGGGTAGGTTCGCCTCTCGACTGCTCCGGCGCCGATTTCTTCTTGGCTGATGGCTTCGTGAGTTGCTCGACAAAGATTCTAGTCGGAACCGCTTCTCGCTTGGATCCCATATTTGCCAGCTCGTCTGCCGCGTCATTGTATTGGTGCAGGACGTGTGTTATTTCTAGCCCGTCGAACTTGTTTTCCAGCTTGCGGACCTCCTGACAGTATGCCGCCATGGTATCATCGAGACAAGTCCAATCTTTCATGACTTCGTTCACCATGAGTTGAGAATCCCTGGGCACAACCAGTCGACGAATGCCGAGTGATATAGCAATCCGGAGCCCGTGGATAAGTGCCTCGTACTCGGCGACGTTGTGGGAAGCCTGTAAGTGATTTGTAGGACGTACTTGAGTTTTTTCACCGGTGGGGGATGTTAATATGACTCCAGCCCCGGCGCCGCCGATCCGTAGAGAACCGTCGAAGTACATTGTCTAGTACTCTAGCTTCGCTGTTGATGTAGGCAGTTGAACTTCTGTCCACTCAGCTACGAAGTTGGCTAGAGCTTGTGATTTAATTGCTGTCCGTGGCTGAAAGGTGATATCGAACGCCATCAGCTCGAGTGCCCATTTAGCGATTTGGCCGGTGGCCTCGCGATTATGAAGACATCCCCGAGTGGAAACGATGTGACCACCGTGGACTTGATGTGCTTGGAAATAATGCACCAGCTTTCCGGACTGTGATAAGTAGGCCATGTAGCAGCTTCTGGACCTACGGATATCTCGTCTTCGAGTCGGCAAGCACCTCGCTGACAAAGTAAAACTGGCCAAGTTTGTATTTTCTGGATGTGACCTTTTCGGATCGCTCGACCACTAGCACCTGCTGAAAACCTGAGTGGTTGCCGCCAAATATAGCATTAGTGGTTTCTTGGGGCATAGGTGACGCCAACACGGAAGGTGATGTGAGAAATTGGTTTGAAGTCTTCGAAGGCATGTTGGGCGTCCGGAGTCATTGGAAATTGTCCGCCTTTTTGAGTAGCTTGAAGAAGGGCATACCCCCGTTCGCCCAGTCGAAAATAAATCGCTGAGTGCACCATGCAGCCTGTCAGCTTCTGGACGTCCTTTTGGTAGTCGGGGGAGCCCATGTCATTATGGCGTTGACTTTCTCCGGGTTAGCCTGATGCCACGATGCGAGACGATGAAGCCGAGTATTTGCCAGATGGCACTCCGAAGGAGCATTTTTCCGAGTTCAACTTCATTTTGAATCGTCGAAGATTATGGAAGGTTTCTTCCAAGTCAGCAATGAGGTCTTCTTTGGACTTGGTCTTGATCACCCTGTCATCAACGTAGGCTTCCACGTTGCGCCCGATCTAAGTGTGCAGACACAGCTGAATTGCTCATTGATAGGTTGCTCCAGCATTCTTCAAACCGAACGGCATTATGATATAGCAGTACGCTCCAAACGGCGTGATGAAAGATGTCTTAAGCAGTCTTCCCTCCCTCAGGCTGATTTGATGGTATCCCGAGTAGCAGTCGAGAAAGCTGAGTAGGTCGCACCCGGCCGTGGAATCTACCACCTGATATATCCTGGGAAGACCAAATGGGTCCTTTGGGCACGCCTTGTTGAGATCGGTGTAGTCGACGCACATGCGCCATTTGCCATTTTTCTTCTGGACCAGAACTGGGTTAGCCAGCCAATCCGGGTGATAGACCTCCTCGATGAACCTGGCTACGAGGAGCTTGGTGATCTCCTCCCGGATAGCATCCTTGCGTTCTTGAGCGAAGCGCCGCAGCCGTTGCTTGACTAGCTTGGCATCTGTCTTCACATTTAGGGCGTGCTCGATCACCTCCCTTGGTACGCCCGGCATGTCGAACGGTTTCCATGTGAAAATATCTTTATTGGCTTGTAGGAAGGTGACGAGCGCGTCTTCCTATTTGGGGTCGAGTCTGGTCCCGACTAGGGCAGTCTTGGAGGGGTCGGAAGGGTCTAGGGGTGTTAACGCCAAAATTTGGTAAGGCCCTGTATCAGGTTCGGTCAAGAAGAAAATTACAGTCAACTAACGGAAATTGATCCAGAAGAGATCGAATCCGGGAAGGAGCTGTGAAGACCGTAGTATGGCAGTTATTTACCGTGTCTATTAATTAGGCAAGTGCTTATCTTTAGGAAACCTGACCTCGTATCCGGTCGGGTCTTATTAGCGTTTTCTGTTATAATTAGGGAATCATGTACCATGTCCAATAAGGACTCATGTAACTCGGGGTATAAATACGTACGCCCGGGGACCTTGTAAATCATCAATCGATCAATACAAATTCGGCGCATTGCCACCCTTCCAACGGGTTCTTGCTTCTCGAGCCGGGCTGTATCGGTTAAGTTCGACCTCCTGCGAGAGGGTAAGTCTCGTCACCCCGGCTAGCTATCGGCTAGGACTTCCTCGGTTAGGTCCGATATTCTAGTCGGTTTATGGTAGTCTTCTTACCACGATATATCTACTTTGTCTATGGCTGCATCAGTTCAGTTTGATCTCATAGATTGATTAGGTGTATCACATCACGCGTGCGTAGATCGTATTGGCTTACTGGGAGCGGTTTATCCACAGTTTGTGCTGCATCGGTTGGGTCCGACCTACTAAACTGCCAGTGATAAATCGTTCCTGCTAGGTTGATATTTTGTGCGCAAGCGTCTTATCGGGGTGTATAGCCGATAAGTTATCATATTTTACATCACAATCGCATCAGATCTATCGGCCTATCGAGATCTTGTTATCATCATCAGTCTGTGCTGCAACGGTTGGGTCCGATCTACTAGACTGACTATAATAACTTTATTCTTAATAAGCCGATGGGTTTTATGCGGTGTTTTTATTGGAATGCTTAGCCGATAAGTTATCTCTTAAATACAGCAGATTATACTGCTTGCTTTGTTATACATTCTTGCCTGCATTACTATTACGATCGGCTAAGGGCTAGCCGATTAGTTTACTCTGCCAATCCGAGCGCGAGCACAAGTAAGACCCCGGGCACGAGCTCAGGTAAATTCCCGGGCACGATCAGCAGGCGAGGACCCGGGGACGAACACAGGTGAGGACCCGGGCACGGGCACGGACAGCAGGCGAGGACCCGGGCGCGGGTACAAGCGAGGACCTGGGCACGGGCGGCAGGCAAGGATCCGGGCACGGGCGCGAGCGGTGTTACGCGAACAATCACTATTACAATCGGCTGGAGTTTATTTAATCTAGTCATTTATGCATTCTGCTTATTTATTTCATTAGTTTACAGCCGATTTTTGAGCATCCCTTCGATGATCGGCTAGTTTAATACTTGTTTATTATTATGCTATTGCTCATGCCATCATCGGCTTCTAGTCGATGTATAAGTGCTACAGTTCAAATTGGCCATTGGCCGATGAGATGAGTCCAAGTCGGCTTCCAGCCGATTGGCTCACGAATCTAACATTTTCTCTCCTTGTCAATTGCAGGGTCAAATTGACTGGCACGCCTACGAACCCCAAGATTTTAGGACATGCACTGGAGTGAAGCAAATCTCCCAGGCCTTCGCGTGTCTCCAAGGCGCCGGACGACCCCGGCAATTTTCAGCGTCAACAAGGGGGATCTTCTTCGTGTCAGAGTCCGCTGAAATTCCCGACTTCGCCGCCTTTTTTGTCGGAACTTGATCTTGCTCAACTTCAGTTGTGACGGCTTGCCAAATGCTATTGCGCCCGACTGCCGCCTCTTGTGATTGAGCCAGTTTGCAGCTCTCCTTGTCGCAGGTGAAGGCTTGCTTGATGTCGCTGCGGAGGGAGAGGACTCCTGCTGGCCCAGGCATCTTGAGCACCATATATGTGTAGTGCGGTATTGCCATGAATTTGGCGAGTGCCGGTCGTCCGAGTATCGCGTGGTACGGCAGCTCGAAGTTGGCGACCTCAAAGCAGACATTTTTCGTGCAGAAGTTATCCCGCGTGCCGAAGGTTACTGGCAATTTGATCTGCCCGAGTGGAGTTGATGACAGGCCAAGAATTATCCCGTGGAAGGGTGCAGTGCTCGGCCGTAGTTCTGAACGAGGGATCTTCATCTCATCCAAAGTCTTGGCGAATAAGATGTTGAGCGCGCTACCTCCGTCGATGAGGGTTTTCTTCAGCCTGATGTTTCTGACGACCGGGTCCAGGTCGAGTGGATAACGTCCCGGGTGAGAAACCTGATCTGGGTCATTTGCGCAATTGAAGGTAATGGGCATCTCTGACCAGCGTAGGTACTAGGGGGTGTCCGTCGTAGAGACCGTATTGATGTCACGTGCTGATAGCTTCTGTTTGCACTTGGACTCGTACGCGGTTGGCCCTCCGAAAATATGGTTGAGTTCGGCCTGAGGATCTTGGAAATCGTCGGCCAGACCCTGATCTGGCTTGTCTTTGTCCTTGTCAGCGCCAGATGATGAAGCCTGCTCGGAGGCAAACTTTTTAAGCATGTAGCAATCTTTGGCCGCGTGCTTGCCCTTGGGGTGGAAGGGGCATGGCCCACTCATGACCTTTTGGTAGTCGTTATTCTGTTGGGCCCGCGACCAAGTGCGTTCCATGTTGGCCACCACGTTGTTCGACTTCCGCTTGCGGCTGCCAGACTTGTTTTGAGACAGCTCGTTGTTGGCTTTTGCCTTCTGATCCTTCTGTCAGGACTCCTTCTTCTCATCGAGGGCCTCTGCGACCGCTTTAGCCGAGTCGGCGTATTTGTTGGCCATGTCGAAAAGAGCCCAGACAGAGGGTGGTGGCTTCCGAGTGAACTTCGCGATGAACGGGGCGTCTTTTACTCCCATGTGGAAGGAGGTGATGACGGCCTCGTCGCAGATCATTGGGATCTTGTTGCGCTTCTCGGAGAACCTCTTGATAAAATCACATAGAGACTCGTTCTTCTTCTGGTGTAGTTGATACAGATCGTGCTCAGAAGATGGTCTCTCGTAGGTCCCCTGAAAGTTGGTGATGAACCGCTCCCTGAGTTCTCCCCAAGAACCGATCGACCGCCTCAGGAGCCCTGTTAGCCATGTCCTCGCTGAGTCGGCTAGGGCGACTGGGAGGTAGTTAGCCATGGCTTTGTTGTCGTCCCCAGCAGCTCGGACTGCTAGGGTATATATGGTGAGCTAGGACTCAGGATTTGTTTTGCCGTCGTACTTTTCAATCCCTGTGGGCTTAAAGCCAGCTAGCCAGTGGACGTCCTGTAGCTCTCAAGTGAGAGCTAGGATGCCTTCATCTTCGTGAGGGCTCGGGCTTCGACCACGATGGTTAAACCACTCGTGATGGAGACCAAAGCACTCGTTTTCATCTTCCAGTCAGCGGCACTCGTCTTCGTGTCATTCGTGGTGCCGGGCGTTAATAGTGTGGCGAAGGTCGTGTTGTAGGCGCTCTCAGCGGTCTTGATTAGGCCGGCGATCATACTGGAGACGCCGCCAGTTGTCATTACCGAGTGACATTTTCCTCGACTCCTCGCGTGGCCGACTTGAGCCGGCCGCCCAACGCCGTGCAGACGTGGATGAGCCTACTGCTGGAGATCCTGACCGGTTAGTCGGTACCACAGTGTCGCTCGACTGCTGTTGATGTTGCTGGCAGGCGGCAGCCGTGATCATCGCCTTGATCTTAGCGATAGTTGGGGTGGCCTGGTGATCAGGCCCGAGCTGAAGTGTGTCTAGCAAGGTTGCGGCGGCCACAACATTCTATTGTGGCATGACGAAGACGTCGTGATCGCTGACTTTAGTCTAGAGAATCTGCTGCTGAGCTGCTCACCCAGCCTTGCGTAGCTCATCATTGCGAGCCTCACGGTCAGCCTCCTCCTGTTGGCACAGTCAGCGCGCCTCCTCCTGTCGCTCTTCTTGTAGTCGGCGCACCTCGGATGGTGGTGTTGAAGCCATGAAGATATTGCGAGGAAGGAAGAGACTCGCTAGACTGGAGTCCGAACTAGCGTTCGAACCATTATCCGACTTGGAGTCGGACTCCGAGTAATTTATCGGAGTGAGAACGACCCCGACCTCTCTAGATCCAATCTGAAACCGCGCTTGGCCCTGTCCAACTGATCGCAGGAGATCGGGTCTGCTGCGTGGGGTGTAGATCCGCAGCGTCGCCGAGTCCATGCAGGAGATTGATGATCTTTCCCCTTCTCGGCCCAACCCGAGCTGGCTCAAGGCCTAGCGCAAGTCAGACGCCGAAGGAAAGAGTTGTCCCGATGCTCGGCGAAGTAAAGGACTGCCGGAGTAGATCGTTGAAGGAGATCGCGGTGTCCTGTGGGCCGACTGGTGCAATGTCGGCTGATTCCTTGGCTGGCTGGATTGGATCTGCTTTGGCCAAGGTGAGGTTGCCGATCTGGTCGACAATGAAATCGAGGCTTCCAAATGAGATAATGTCTCCAGGAGAGAACTTGTCACCGTTGATCTTGGTTGCTGGATCCATCGAGCTTGCTGATGTGAAACTCACCGGAGCCCCTACCTAGCGTGCCAACTGTCGATGTTTTACACCGGCAATAGAACAATAGGGCTACTCGGCAAGGGGAAACTCGGTGGATTGCAAAGGAACACAAAGAGAGTTTATACTGGTTCAGGCCCTCGAGGTGAGGTAATACCCTACGTCCAGTTGTGGTGTAATTCCTCTGAGATGTTTGTCGATCAATGATCTCGTCGCCCTTGAGGGGCGCCCTGCTTCCCCTTATATACTGGGGGACAGGGGTACATGATAAGGATCCCAACCGGATACGGCCAAGGGATTTCCTTCTTAGAGATAGAAACCTATCCGACTAAAACTGCTATTCCTTATCGTTCAAGGTAAGGCCTGCTGGGTGCTATCTTATCTCTAATTACATGATTCGGCCATACTCTATCGAGTGGCCCATATACTGGTGATGAGGTACCCGGGGCCCATGGCCTCCACACTCCAGCGCCAGCCCACCGCCGCCCCACGGCCCTCGGCCTCGCTCACCTAGCCTGCGCCAGCCCATACCGCCTCGGCCTCCGTGCCGAGCTCACCTGCCGTGCGCCGCCCCGGACTCGGTCCGCTGCCCCGCAACCGCGTGCCGCCGCGTTTCTTGGCACGTCGCGCCACACGCCCCCATGACGCCACCATAACCGCACGAGCCGATGTCGCCATCCACTTCCCCACTCCCTCTCCTGTTTTTTCCCTAGAGCCGCTTGCGCCTCCTCGCCGCACAGACGCTGTGCCTTCCCTCTGCTGCTCCCGTCGCCTGCTTGCCCGGCCCCACAGCCCGTAGCCGTCGGAGGCCACCACCGTCGCCTGCCTCTGCTGCCGCCCTGCTTCTGTCGCCAGTTGGTCACCACCGTCTCCTCTGCTGTCGCCCTGTCGCCACCACTCCTCGCCCCTGCCGAGCGCCGCCGCCTCTGGAAGCCGCGCCGATGCCAGGAGCCAGTGCCGCTGCTCGGCTACAACCGTCGCTGTCCTCCGCCACCCTGAGGTGAGCATCCTTCGGCGCCGGTCCCTATTGCTTTTCCCCTTCCCCGAAGCCGCCGCCGCCTTGCAAGTTGATCTGGGCGCCGCCCCGCCGATGGTCGTCGCCGCTATGGGTGAGTCCCGTCGGCGCCTCTGTCCCTCTCCCCTTGCTTAGCGCCGGTATCGTCGTCGTCATCCACATCCAGTGCCACCGCCGCATTTGCTCCCCAGCCACCGCCTCGTCGTTGTCGTCGCCTGCTCCCCAACCACTGGTCTCTGTGTTGTCAACCTCATCGTCGTCCTCTGTGCCTCTCGCCACCGCCTGCCGTCTCCGGTCTGCCATCTACATCGCCAACCTTCGCCATCCTTCACCGCCTCGAGGTGAGGATCCCTCTGCGCCGGCCCCTGCTGCTTTTCCTTTCCCGAAGCCCAGTGTCGCCCTTCTCCTGTGTGCCTGCCGTTCCCTGCCGCCGCCGGGCTGCCGTCGTCGACGCGCTGCCGCCAGAGGCCGCCATGGTCGTCGTCATCCCTGCCTACCGTCCATCACCGGTGAGCATCCACTCCGTCGTCCCCGATGCCTCCATCCTCTCTTCCTCCTTCGGCGCCTCTGTCCTTTGCCCTTTTGTACTCGGCGTACTGATCATCGTAGGCCTCACTGTTGCCATCTACACCGGCGCCATGTTCCCTCCTTAGCCTCGGTCTGTCATCGACACCGTCGCACCAAGGAGCGTTGTTGCCGTCTCCTAGCCGCGTCACCAGCGCTGGTCGTCATCCTGCCTGTCGGATGCCGCCCTCTGTCCTCACGGCCAAGTCGCCATCGTCCTCGTCGCTTCATAGCCGGTCGTAGCCCTCGTCGTCCGCCGTCGTCCTCGTTACCTCTGTCCGTCATCGTCGTCGCCGTGGTCCTTCTGCACCCTACCGCTGGTTGTTCCTGCTCTGTTCGATCCCGTCCATCGTTATCGTTGCGCCGTCGTCTGGTCGTCGACGCCGCCCATCGCCTAGCTGTCAGCCTCGCCTCCATCTCTTCCATCCATTCCCGGTGCCCCACGGTGTTTCCTCTGTGTTTGTCGTCGTCGCCATCGTTTATCTCAAGCTCCCCAACTTTTACTCCTCGGTTCGACGTTTGTTGCCGATCGGCCGTCGCCCGTCATCGATAGCCACCATGCCGTGCCGTCTCGAGGCCAATGCCTGCGTCGCTGTTGCTGCGCAGTTGTCTCGGCTGGTGCCCTAACCTCCTTGGCCATACCATGGCAGGAGCTTGGCCTCTTCTTCCTGTGATGCTGCCGCATGGGTCCCGCGTGCAGCAGTTCGGCCACCCCAGCTGTTGGATCATTCTGGGCCATTATAGCTGTCCGATCAATTGAATCCAATCTACTCCATCGAATCTCCTTAAACTCCAGGGTTGAATCTCGGCTGTCCAATCTCTATATCAAGTTCCCAAATCAATCTCGGTTGTTTAAATCCATCCAGGTCAAATCCAAGTTGTTGATTCTTATTAATCCGTCAGTGCCCTATCAGCCCTAGCCCAATCCACCACTCCAGCTGTTCCCCGAAACTGTGAGCTAGGACAGTGCCACTCTTTCTCAAGTGCCAAAAGTAAATCTTCTAATTTAATTCCGAGAGAATATTCTCGAGAATATTCTTTTCCAATTCCTTTCGGATCTATTCTGAATTCGATATTCCAAAAGCCGTATCTTTTCCGTTTGAACCCCGAATTGACCCGTTCTTCTTCCTAATTTCATCTAAAATTTATAATCTACTTGTTTATGTATTTTTTTTATGTACTGTTTATTTGGAGTTTCTTAGGATTTTTATCGTTTTACATGTAGTCTACCGTAATCGCCGATTCGGAAGACCGCGAAGTCTACGGAAGAGTTCAGAAGGGCAATCGAAGACGTTTGTCGCAAGGCAAGTCACACATTTATCCTTGAGCATGTTGAACCTACTTTGTGAAACGTTTTATGATTTACAAATAAATTGCATGTTTTGCCAATTACATGGAATATGGGATAACCTATCCACATACTTGAGACCCTGTTTATTTGTTATCCATTCCTTGATAACTTTGGGTGATAATTTGACTAGCTTAGGTCTCATTGGATGACTTGGCTAGGGATAGGACCTGCTTAGCCATGCTTAGCAACATAGCTCACCTGGGAATTAAATAATATCTTTTTATATGACTCGACTCAATGTCAGAAAAATGGAACTTTGGATAGGCTGATGTTAAATTACTAAAATTGGACCTAAATGGTGGGCTATGGGTGTATGGTTTTGCTTGTCGCACCCGTGGCAATTAAGGACCGGTTCGCGAGAACCACTTGGGCAACTACCCGTACTTTCCACAAGCCAACGTTAATCAGTGGGGAATTAACATTGTTAAATTAATCAACTTTTTACTATTTGCGAACTACTACCTTTTTTCAACTGCTTTTACGCAAATGAGCCACTAGCCTTCCTTTGAAAATCCCGTGCACAAATGCATCATTGGTGTGGCTTACTGAGTACGGTGGGTGGTACTCAGCCTTGCTATATTCCCCCTTTTCAGAAGAGAAGACCTTGGCTTATACCCCAGTTGAGCTTGCCTGTGGAGTGGAGCTGAAGTCACGCTAATTTCGCCTTTCCGCTGCTGTTTTCTTCTGTGTGAGGACTAAGTGCTTCTTCTGTAAGTATTTATGCTTTATTTACGTTTGGAACTATTTATTGAGTTGTCATTTTGTGTACCCTGGCTTGATTCCTGGACAAGGATTTTAATACACAAAATAGTCTAGAAATTGGCTAAATTTCTAGGCGTGACAACATGTTATGCGAAGTGTTTTGTCACAACTCCTTTCCGAGGTATCGTGGTGGTGCCAAGGCGCGTGGTGACATGTTGTGGGGTTATGTCTTGTGGGTAAAATTGTACACCTCTAGCTAGAGTAAAATTATTCGAATAGCCATGCCCGCGGTCATGGGCGAGCTGAATGATGTTTTTCGTGATTAGTCCCATTTATTAATTAATGTTAAAATGAGATATGAGACATCCAGATTGGGATGGTTTGGGCCTGTTTAGCCAGGTGGGCTGTAAAATGTTGATTTAATACTGCTTAACTGTTCTACTGTTTTAATTCTCTCTCAACTGTTTAGTTAAATGTTGTTTATGCAAATTAGCCCTATATGCCATCCTCTACTATCCTGTGCACTTGCATATTTGCTGTGTGGCTTGTTGAGTATTCCATGTACTTACCTTGCAATATCAAATCATTAGAAGAAGAATACTGCAGTGAAGGAGAAGATTTGGAGGACTAGGCAGGGTCCAAGTCAAGTTTGCCTGTGAATTATGGAGACGTCACTATCGCTAGTTAATTCCGTTGTGTAAACTTTTTATTTGTTTGAGAGGTTACATCTGCCTCTGTAATAATTATACATTCGTCACTTTATTCAATATAGATCCGTACTTTGTTATCAAATTTGTCCTTACGTACCTCGATTGATTCCTGGATGAGGATTTTAATACACATGTAAGCGTTTGGAATTTTGGGTGGAAATTCCAGGCGTGACAAGTTAGTATCAGAGCCTCCTTGACTTTAGGACCAGCCAAATGGTAACCCATAGAAGCCTCCTAAGATTTTTGGTAGAACTGCTCTTTCCCCGTTCTCTTCGGAAAAAAAAAGAAAAAGAAAAAAAACCAACCCTTTGGTAAAATTTTTGAATATATATATATATATATACATGTCTAGTTATTTTTCTTTCCCGATCTATTTCCAAATTACCTTGCTACCCTTCCTGTTTTACTTATGCATAAACCTGTTTTGTTTAATTAAAATTTTTGCCTCTCGTCACACTTCATAGATGTCGAATCGTGAGCCCGTGCAACTATTTGGAGTCGGAGGATTCGTCAAGGAGCTTCGAGACATGGTAGTTGCCATAGGATTCAACCCAGCCCTCGAGTATTGGCAAGTCACTCATAATCCAGTTGAAGAGAAGTGTCGAGTTCGGTTGACAATTTCAAGTGATCGTGAAGGAGTCCCATCCATGATCTTTGGAGCCGGAGGGAGGGATTTTGAGCACGCATGACAGGAAGTGGCACTGGAGGCCATTGGAGAACTTCGCCATCGTTACGCCATCTGTTTGAGGCATACTGCTTACCGTTACCATCCGCTTAGGATCCACAATGATGAGTATAGCAATTACCAATGGCCTAGGGCAGAGAACAGTGCCACCATGCTACGCTTGGTGAGGATGCTCAGCGCCATGGACAATGCTCATACAGATGTGATGATAGCAGCTCATGATCGAGAGAACGAGAACCGTACTAAGATTTGCAGACTACAAAACCAAGTGGATCGTTTGAAGAGGGAGTTGGCACAGGCGAAAAGAGAAGCACCCCTGGAGGAGCCAAGATCTGCACCACTGCAAGGAAGAGAGTTCGCCTACCACCTCGTATTCAGCTTGCGTCTAAGACCTGCTTGCTCAATGAGCAGGTCTCACTCAGAGTAGTTCCACCAGTGGCTTATGCTGATGATGTAGAGGAAGAGGATCCAGAGGAGTCAGAAGCTAGCACCCCTTCGGAAAGGACAGGAGACAGTGGAACTCGTACCCATTCTGAAGTGGAGTGGGGTGATACCCAGGAAGATGAAGAGGAATCCGAGCACAATTCTGACACAAGATAAAGCCCTTCACCTCGTTAAGTTGAACCTTAGTAGTAGTTCACCCTAGAGCGTTGTGTTAGTCGTTGTGTGTTTAGGTGATGCTTGTGAGTGTGTGGGTTTAGATGGCAGTTTATGTTAGAGGGTGGTGATGTAACTGCTTCAGTTAGGTGTTTCCTGTGGTGTGGTGTGGGTTTAAGCAATATAAATGTTAAACATCCAGTTCAGATCAATAAAAGTTGAGGTTTAAGTGAATAACACCTGTTCTAAGGGTTCTCTCCTATTTCTTGCCTATTCTAATCCCTATAGATGGTGAACACTCGCAATGGAGGTGGTCAGGACACCAGCACTGGCACAAACAACAATAGGGGAGGTGCACCCAATGGACTGCCGCCTTCGGATGACAATCTCACTATAGCACAAGTGCTCGCAAATCAAATGCATCTTATGAATATGATGTTCCAGCACATGTAGAGCCAGTAACACCAGGTGCCTCAACAACAGATACCTCCTACACCCCAAAACAAGCTCGTAGAGTTCTTGTGAGTGAGGCCTCCCATTTTTTCTAGTACAACCAACCCAGTGGAAGCAGGGGATTGGCTACATGCGATGGAGAAGAAGCTGGATCTTCTTCAATGCATGGACCAGGAGAAGGTCTCATTTGCATCACATCAGTTATATGGACCTGCATCGGAGTGGTGGGACCACTTCCGAGCTAACAGAGCAGAAGGTCAGCCTATTACTTGGGCCGAATTCTCGGTAGCTTTTAAGAAGACGCACATTCCTACAGGGGTGGTGGCCCTAAAGAAGCGGGAGTTCTGAGCACTAAAGCAAGGGAATAGGTCGGTGACCGAGTTCCTCTATGAGTTTAATCGTCTCGCCCGTTATGCACCAGAAGATGTTATCACCGATGCTAAACAACAGGAGAAGTTTTTGGATGGATTGAATGATGAACTCTCCGTCCAATTGATCTCAGGGGACTACTTAGATTTTCAGAAGCTCGTTGACAAGGCCATCCGGCAGGAAGACAACCACAATCGGATGGAGCAGAGAAAGCGCAAGATTGCTAGCATGAGGGTAGAACAACCTAGTAACCAGAGGCCGTGTATGGCAGCACCCCCTCAGACTCGTCCGGGAGGACTACCAACTACACCCCATCCCCAACGCCAGTTCTACAACAACAGCACTGGTAGCGGTGTAGTGGCTAATCATCCTTCCCCTCGTCTGGTTGTTACACCATCACAAAACCAGCTGGCCAAGCAGGAGCGAGGAGACAGGACTTTGGTATGCTACAAATGCAACGAGCCAGGACATTTCTCTAATCAATGCCCGAAGCCAAAGCGTCAGGGACCTAGGCTAGCCGTGCCAGGACAAAACAACTCCAACCTGCCCAAGACTCGGGTCAATCATGTCACAACCAAGGAAGCCGAAGTCACCCCAGATGTGGTCTTGGGTACGTTTCATGTTAACTCGGTTCCTGCCATAGTACTTTTCAATTCTGGTGCTACACATTCATTCATATCTAAAAATTTTACAGGAAAGAATGGGATAAGGGTAGAAAAGTTGGCTAACCCATTATTGATATGCACCCCTTGTAATCAAATGCCCTCCACCCTTTTTAGCCCTTCTGTTACCATCAATATCCAAGGGGTTCCATTTCAAGCTAACCTGATTCTGTTAGAATCCAAAGATCTAGATGTCATCCTAGGGATGGACTGGCTAACCAGATATAAAGGAATGATAAACTGTGTAAACTGGGAAGTCACCTTAACTAGTAATTTGGGGCAGAAAATGATAGTCCGTACTCCACCAGTTAGATCCCTGAAAGTGATTCTCAATCAGGCTACCCTAGAAGAAATCCTGGTTGTGAGAGACTACCCGGATGTGTTTCCTGATGATCTGACAGGCATGCCACCCAAGAGGGACATAGAGTTCCGGATAGATCTGGTACCTGGAACTGCCCCCATTAACAAAAGACCGTACCGAATGACGGCCAATGAGTTAGCAGAAGTGAAGAAACAAGTGGAAGATTTGGAACGGAAAGGATTCATCCGACCGAGCACCTCACCATGGGGAGTGCCAGTTATCTTTATGGAGAAGAAGGATTATACCCAACGGATGTGTGTGGATTATCGAGCGTTGAATGACATCACCATCAAGAATAAGTACCCGTTTCCTAGGATTGATGATCTATTTGACCAGTTGGAAGGAGCCACGGTATTCTCCAAGATAGATCTCCATTTCGGATATCATCAACTCAGGATCCGAGAGGAAGATATACCTAAGATGGCTTTTACCACCCGCTATGGGCTATATGAGTGCACAGTCATGTCTTTCGGGCTTACTAACGCCCCAGCCTTCTTCATGCACTTGATGAACAATGTGTTTATGGAGTACTTGGATAAGTTTCTGGTGGTCTTCATTGATGATATCCTCGTCTACTCCAAGACTAAGGAAGAACATGAGCAGCATCTTCGGTTAGTGTTGGAGATGTTGCGAGAGCATCAGCTATACGCTAAGTTTAGTAAATGTGACTTCTGCTTGTCGGAAGTGAAGTTCCTTGGTCATGTCCTTTCTGTTGAAGGTGTTGCTATGGATCCGGCCAATGTGGAGTCAGTCACCAAATGGAAACAACCCAAAATAGTTTCAAAAATACGGAGTTTCCTTGGTCTTGCGGGATATTACCGCAGGTTCATAGAGAATTTCTTGAAGATTGCCAAACCAATGACTCGGTTACTCCAGAAGGATGTTAAATATCAATGGTCATCTGAGTGTGAGCGGAGTTTCCAAGAACTGAAGAAGCATCTAGTATCTGCACCGGTGTTGACTTTAGCTGATCCTATGAAAGATTTCCAAGTTTACTATGACGCATCCCGATAAGGTTTAGGATGTGTTTTGATGCAAGATGGAAGAGTAGTTGCTTACACGTCTTGGCAGTTATGGCCACATGAGAAAAACTACCCTACTCACGACCTGGAATTGGTCGCAGTAGTTCATGCATTGAAGATATGGTGCCATTACCTTATGGGTAATCATACGGAGATGTATACGGATCACAAGAGTTTGAAATATATCTTCACCCAGCCAGACTTGAACCTTCGTCAGCAAAGATGGTTGGAGTTAATGAAGGATTGTGATATTGGGATCCATTATCACCCTGGCAAGGCCAACGTGGTAGCAGATGCTCTTAGCAAAAAGAGTTATTGCAATGCTTCTGAAGGACGACGATTGCCTTGGGAGTTATGTGCAGAAAGGTTTCGTAGTAGCATTGGAGGCACATCCCATGCTTATAGACCAAGTCAGAGAGGCCCAGGTCAATGATCGTGACATCCAAGAGATCAAGAAGAACATGAGAAGAGGAAAAGCCAGTGGATTCTCTGAAGATGAACAGGGAACAGTATGGTTAGGAGAACGAATATGTGTGCTAGAGGACAAAGAGTTGAAAGATATTGTCATGAAAGAAGCTCACGACACCCAATATTCTATCCATCCAGCAGTACCAAGATGTATCAAGATCTAAAGGAGAAGTTTTGGTGCACCAGTATGAGATGAGAGATAGCTGAGTATGTCGCAATCTACGATATATGCCAACGAGTGAAGGCAGAACATTAGAGGCCAGCAAGGTTGTTGCAACCATTGAAGGTACCCGAGTGGAAATGGGAAGAAATAGGGATGGACTTTATCACTAGATTGCCAAAGACATCTTCAGGATATGATTCAATCCGGGTCGTGGTCGACAGGCTTACCAAGGTGGCCCATTTCATCACAGTTAAGACTACCTATCCTGGCAGCAAGTTAGCAGAATTATATATGGCATGGATAGTGTGTTTACATGGCGTACCTAAGAAGATTGTATCCGACAGAGGTAGTCAGTTTACCTCAAAGTTCTGGCAAAAACTCCAGGAGGAGATGGGTACCCGTTTAAACTTCAGTACTGCTTATCACCCACAAACGGATGGTCAGACCGAACATGTTAATCAAATCCCAGAGGATATGCTAAGAACTTGTGCCCTAGACTTCGGTGAGAGTTGGGACAAGAGTGTGCCTTATGCGGAGTTTTCCTACAACAATAATTACCAAGCTAGTCTTCAGATGGCTCCGTACGAAGCATTATACGGTCAAAAGTGTTGTACCCGCTCCTATGGGATCAAACAGGGGAACGCAAGTTTTCAGAATCGACATTTTGAGGGAAGCTGAGGAGAAGGTGAAAATCATACAAGAAAGGTTACAAGTAGCACAGTCCCATCAGAAGAGTTATGCTGATAACCGCCGAAGGGATTTAAGTTTGGACCAAGGAGATTATGTGTATCTTCAAGTCACGCCACTACGAGGCGTTCATCGTTTTCAAAACAAGGGAAAGTTAGCACCACGTTTTGTGGGACCATACAAGATTCTAAGTTGCAAGGGTGAGGTGGCATATCAGTTGGAGTTACCCCAGGCCACGGCAGGGATTCATGATGTGTTTCATGTCTCGCAGTTAAAGAAATGCCTTCAAGTGCCTACAGAGGAAGCTGATCCAGCACAGATTGACATCTAGGAGGATTCAACCTATGTGGAAAAACTAGTTCGTATCTTAGAGACCAGTGAAAGGAGAACTAGGAATCGAGTGACCCGTTTTTGTAAAGTTTAGTGGAGCAATCATTCTGACGATGAAGCTACTTGGGAGTGAGAAGATGAGTTAAAGTCTGCCCACCCTCACCTCTTCAGTAGCGAGAAGATGAGTTAAAGTCTGCCCACCCTCACCTCTTCGCCAGTTCCTCCAAATCTCAGGGACGAGATTCTAATTAAGGGGGGTAGGTTTGTCACACCTTAAAAAAATAAGTTAATAAATAATACCTGCAGAAATATAATTTTCAAAAATTAATTAAAAGCCTAAAGAGGTGGTTAATAAAAATCCAAAATAAATTTCAATGTAAAAATGGGCTAGAGAAGATTTTGTTACATATTTCTTCCATTCCTGTAGTCCCTGGATTTTTCTGGGAATTATTTGAGCTGTGGAAGTATTTTTAATAAATCAAAAACCAAATCAGTGAATAAAAAATTAGAAAAAGGTTTTAATTTCCCTCCCAAGGCCATGGGTCATGTATCATAGCCTTAATCCTGGCAATAGTTTGTGTTGCCTGGTGATCAGGTCCTAGCTACAGGGTATTCAGGAGTGTAGCATCGGCCACAACGTTCTGTTGTGGAGTGACGAAAACGTCGTGGTCGCCCACCCTGCTCTGGAGGATTTCTTGCTGTGCCACCCGCCCAGCCTTGCGCAGCCCGCGGTTGCGAGCCTCTCGTTTGGCTTTCAGGCGTCGATCTTCTTCCTCTTTTGCTCACGCAGTCAGCGAGCCTCTTTCTCTTGCTGTTCACGTAGTCGATGTGTATCTTGTGTTGGAGCAGATCCCTTGGACGCCAGAAAGATCTCGCATGGAGGAGAGAAGCTTCCCGAGCTGCTGTTTGACTGAGAGTCGGATTCCAAGTAGTGTAGTGGCGTGATGATGACCACAACCTCCCTGGACCCGATCCTGAGTGGCTCTGGGCCGTATCCGAGTCAAATTCCAGAAAATTGGTTTTGCCGCATCAAACTAGAGTTGAAGATGGCTGCGATGTTGTCGAGTCCGAGTGGGGGATTGACAATCTCATCCCCCTAGATCCGATCTCGGCTAGCTCGGGGTTGTATTTGAGTCAAACACTAGGAGAAAGAGTTGCCCCATGGCTCGTAGATCTTGGGTATTGCCAAAGCATGTTGCTGAAAATTGCCACAACGTTGAGTAGGGCAACTGGCGCAAAGTTGGCTTGATCCCTTGGTGATAGGATCGAAACCAAGTTGGATAGGGTGAGGTTGCCGAAGTCGTCGGCGACAAAGTCAAGGCTTCCGAATCTGATGGCTTGTTCGGGAAAGAAGGCAATGGGGTCGACTTCGGTGACTGGATCCATCGGGCTTGATGATGATGATCTTGACGAATCCCCTACCTGGCGCGCCAACTATCGATATTTTGTATCGGCTGTATTAAATGTAGGGCTACTTGTCGGATTGAAACTCGATGGACTCGAAAGAACACGAAGATTTATACTGGTTCAGGCCCTCAGGGTGAGGTAAAACCCTACTTCCAGTTGTGGTGTATTGCTTCACTGTATTCTTTGGTGAGATTGTGTTATGCCCTAGGGGGTTCCTTGCCTCTCCATACTTACTGAGGAGGCAAAGTTACAAGTTACAAATCTCAGTCAGACTCGACCAAGGGATTTCCCTCTTAGAACATAGAGTAACCGGCTAGGACTATGTCCCTTTCCTTGTCGTGCAAGGTTACGTGAAGCCGAGTTCTACTATATCCCTAATTACATGGGTCAACTCACCCTCTATGATGAGGACATCAACACCATCGATACATCCACACCTACACGAGTAGAACTTACTGGACCACTTACTCGTGTCCATGCTCATCAACTTAATTATCAGGTGAGTTTGTTCTTAAGCATGTGTCATACTTATTTAGACAATAGAAACGCGTGCACTCTTGTTTTGCTTAGGAACGATGGAGAAGACCGAAAAGGAAAGGGATTCGCGGAGGTTGGATTCGGACTGCAGAACAGCACCAACTCGTGACGGTCACCACGGTTGCATAGGGACTCCGATTTGGGCGTTCTTGGACTTCACGGAAAGCTTATCAAGTATACTTTCAAACTGATCTGGCCTCAGGTCCATATCTATTTGGACTCGGCCGCAATTGTCAACTTATTACAGAGACATGTTTTGTCCAAGTTGCTGCGTCACCCTATTTTGGCCCGATGGACCATGTATCAAGTTGGGTCCACTAAGGACGTGTCCTAGGGTGGGAGCATGACCCCAATACCATTGTGGTCATCCTCCCATGTATAAATAGGCCTTAGAGCCGCCATGAACAGATTGGGTTTTGTTTGATCAGATTTAGCCATTGCTATTGCGCCTTGCAGCGCGCATGTAGACTATATCGCCCGTCTGCTTGTCTTCGGAACCCCACCAACTTGTGTATTCAAATTAAAATTTTCATATTCATCTTGCAATTTTGTGCTTGTTCTACTTGTTATTGCTTGTTCTTCGATTGCTTGCAGGATGAGTGCCCTCATGGCCAGGTTGATAGCGCTCCACAAGATCGCGAGCAACCATTGGAGTTGGTGTATCGGTTGCTAACGTGTAGTGTCCCTGGACAGTTGTAGTTGGGCCGTGAATGTCACCTCCATCCAACAATCGAGTTATCTATCTCCGCCAAAAGATCGGGACCAAACTTCTCATCACTCTGTCCAAGCGGCTATATTTGCCTTCCTTGAGGTACCCGGGGCCCACGGCCTCCACAAGGTCGGAGCAACGACTGTGCAAGCAGCGATGCACCGCGTGTGTGCGAGGGGAATAAGAATACAAGACATTTTGGTCTTTTTTTCCTTTTAATTTTCTTTTTTACTCGGTGATTTCTAGAAGAGTTCACCGGCAAGGGCAAAAAGAGTGGGAGCTGTTATACAACCCCCATGCTATGAGTAGTCCAGAGGGGTGGTATACCAAAAACAAAAGGGAGACACAAAGATATATGGGAGGGGCATCCTTTCATTTGTTTTCTTTTCTTCTTCTATGTACAACTCCTCTCCTCCTCTGCTCTACCTATAGGCAAAGCATGGAGACATTACATATTTAGTGAGTGGGCCAATAAGTGTGTCGATGTTTTACACCGGCAATAAGAATATAAGGCTATTCATCGGATCGAAACTCGGTGGATTGCAAAGGAACACAAAGAGTTTATACTAGTTCAGGCCCTTGAGATGAGGTAATACCCTACGTCTAGTTGTGGTGTATTTCCTTTGAGGATGTATGACTTCTTCTGCCCTCATGGGGTGCCCTGCCTCCCCTTATATACTTGGGGGACAGGGTTACAAAGTAGGAGTCCCAGTCGGACTACGACCAAGGGATCTCCTTCTAGGAATACAACGTGCCCGACTAGGACTGTATTTTCCCTGTCGTACAAGGTTAAGTCTGCTGAGTTCTATTGTATCCCTAATTACAAGGCTAGGCCCATCCTCTGTCCGAGTAGCCCATATGTTTGTCATGAGGTACCCGGGGCCCATGGCACCAACAGCAGCCCCTGAGACCTTCATAGTTGAGTCACAGCTGATGCCGAGTGCTCATCCTCCACGGGGAAGAATTCTCGAGTGCATTGCTCCTGAGTACTCTTTGTCCTAGTGCTTCTTCTCCCGAGTCCTACTTCATGTTAGCTGGCAACGAGGCTATGAAGGACTTCATGTAGAAATATGAATAGTGTGCGCTGAATAGGCGCACCTATTAGGTGTAGCCCCCGACTTTGTGCTTAATTGTGAAACAATTAAACATAAAGTCAAAGATTTTTAACCTTGTAGTATTTCCCTAGTAGTGCACTACCGGTATATGAGACTCTTCAGGATCATGTCAGCTGGAATGATTTTTGCTCATGGCAAATAATGGCTAAGCATGTAAGCCAAGTATCACTTTATGGATTTTAACCCAATATGTGGTCAGGTGTACTTGAGAGATACTTGCATCCCCAATTTTAATGGAGACCAGCTTGTGATCCTTATAAGGATATATCCTCAATACCTGGTAAATAATGCAGATACCCGAATGTATACACCCGGCTGTAGGCTTAGCATGAAGCATATCTGACTACTTAATCGGTTTCTATGAATAGTACCTACACTATGATTTTAACACAGCCAGAAAGCGGCCCAATACAGCGTGCTATCGAGAAACTCAAATCTTTGGCCTACTACCGAATAAGCCGACCTAAACCGACGTACCCAGCACAGCCCTATAAAATTAGCATCCCTCGCATGTTAGGATGAGTACTTCAGCGTTGGTAACTGCAATCAGCCAGAGGGATCCTTGTCCGCAAGCCTTTCCGACTTATGTTCTGGATGCAACATGGTTGCCACAGATGCCCGAGTAGGTATATTGCAGGATCTGCTTGCCCTCCTTAGGTGTGACGCAGTGCATGAGAACCCCGGATGCGCTTTGACGACATAGGTCTTCTCTGACTTTGGCAAAGCTGAATAAAGTACCCGAACCTTCCATTAGCATAGGATTTGGCTGGCGACTCTCATGGGGCGTACCCTACCCAACGGAATTATAGCCAAATAAGGTACCCGAACCTTGCATTAGCATAGGATTCAGCTGGCGACCCTCATGGGGTGTACCCAACCTAGCAGAGTTGTGACCAAATAAGGTACCTGAACTTGGCATTAGCATAGGATTCGGCTGACAACCCTCATGGGGCGTACCCTACCTAGCCGAGTAGTACACAAGCCCCGACTGGAGCCGGAGGTCGGTTATATTAGCCAAATAAGGTACCTAAACCTCGCATTAGCGTAGGATTTTGCTAGCGACCCTCATGGGGCGTACCCAACTCAGCCGAGTGGTAGCCGAGCTCCGATTGGTGCCGGAGGTCAGTTATTAGCCAAATAAGGTACCCGAATCCTCGCATTAGCATAAGATTTGGCTGGAGACCCTCATGGGGTGTGCCTCACCCAGCGGAGTTGTGACCAAATAAGGTACCCGATCCTAGCATTAGCATAGGATTTGGCTAGTGACCCTCATGGGGCATACCCTACTTAGCCGAGTTGTGACTGAATAAGGTACCTGAACCTAGCATTAGCATAGGATTCGGCTGGCGACCCTCATGGGGCGTACCTCACCCAGCCGAGTGGTACCCAAGCCCCGACTGGCGCCGGAGGTCGGTTATTAGCCCACATATGAGTCCCGACTGGTGCGAGTACTCAAATAATGGCTCTCATGGAGCATTCCAAGTGATTCTTGAAGCGCCGCACTCCAAGTGTATCTTGGCAGACTGGTCTAGCCCCCGAGCGTAGGAGATAGGCTCGTAGCCTTGAGTTCTTGTTACGCGTATCCGGAATTGGCCATGCATTATAAACATATCGGATGAGTAGCATCTGATGATGAAAACAATCACCCGAAAAAAATTTATATATTTTACAATATATGTAAATATGTGTTCCTCCTCTTATTGATATTAGTTTCCCTGAATAGTTGACCCCTTACATTTAAGCACTCTGCCTGACTAGTCATAGCCCCCTAGCATCGGGAGTCAGCTCATGGCTCTTTCCCAGACACGCGTTTTGGGTGACTTGAGTTCGTCTTTCATGGAGCAAAGTTTCATAGATCGGAATTTATGCTACTCGAGTACTTTTGCAATCATTAAGAGAAAAAGCAGAAAAATGTGCAGCTTGTACACCTAATAGGTGTAAGCGGCTGCGGCATTGGTGAGGCCATGTGAGGAAATATTTCTTAGAAAGCAACTTAGCTGTTCGGTATGTGGGAGTGGGGATGCCATCCTTGTGTTTGGGCTTTTGAGCCCCCGAGCATGTCACTTGTTGTTATGATAATCTTCAGTTGTAGGAGGTCAAAGACGCTTGTGACCGACTGCCACAATGAAGTCGTCCGACTTGCGTTTGCAGTTCCCAGCCTTAGTCGGGGCTGCGTCATCGGTGTCCTTCCGCTTCTTCTGTCAGGGTGCCTTTTTGTCATCAAGGGCCTCAGCAACAGCATCGGCTGAGTCGGCGTACTTGTTCGCCATGTTGAATAGAACCTTGACAGAGTTGGGAGGCTTCCGAGTGAATTTAGCAATGAACGGGGGTGTCTTTGACTCCTTTTCGAAAGGTAGCGATGACGACCTCGTCCTTGATCATTGGGATTGAATTCTTCTTCTCAGAACCTCTTGATGAAATCATGAAGAGACTCATTCTTTCTTTGATGCAACTGATACAGATCGTACTCGGAAGATGACCTCTCATACGTTCCTTGAAAATTGGCAATGAAGCGTTCCTAGAGTTCTCCCTAGAAGCCGATGGATCTCTTAGGAAGTCATGTTAGCCATGTCCTCGCCGAGTCGGCTAGAGCGACTGGGAGGTAGTTAGCCATGGCCTTGTGATCTCCTCCAGCTGCTCGGATCGCCAGAGTGTAGACCATGAGCCAGGACTCAGGATTGGTCTTCACGTCGTATTTTTCAATTCCAGTCGGCTTGAAACCTAATGACTAGTCGACTTGTTGCAGCTCGTGGGTGAAGGCCGGTACACCTTCATCTATGTGAGGACTCCAACTCTGACTACGGCAGTGAAACCACTCATGGCGGAGGCCGAAGCTCTCATTGTCATCATCTAGTCAGCGATGCTTATCTTCCTCGCATTAGCGGTGTCGTGCGTTCATGTCCTGCCGAAGATCACATCGTAGTCGGCCTCGGACGTCCTGGTTATCCCAACGGTCGTCTGGATGTCGGCGCCACCGAGCATTATTGTGGTTGCCGAGTGACGTGTGGCGTGACTCCGTGTGCAGCCGACTTGAGCCAGCCGCTCGGCGTTGTGTTGAGACAGATGATATCACGGTTGGAGAAGCCGACCGATTGGTCGGTATGAGGGTATCGCCTGACTATTGATACTATTGACATGCAACAGCGGTAATCATGGCTTTTATCCTTGCTATCGCTCGGGTGGCCTGGTGATCAGGCCCGAACTAGAGTGTATCCAGTAAAGTTGCAGCGGCCACGATGTTCTATTGAGGAGTTACGAAAATGTCGTGGTCACCGACTTGGGTTTGGAGGATTTGCCATGAAGTAGTCCACCCAGCCTTGTGCAGATCGTCGTTGTGGGCATCACACTCGGCGTGTAGGTGTCTTGCGTCTTCCTCCTGTTGTTCTCGTAGTCAGCGAGCCTCCTCCTCTTGCTGCTCACGTAGTCGGTGCGCCTCTTGAGCGAAAGTATCACCCTTGGATGCCACAAAGACTTCGCGGGGCAGGAAGAAGCTTGCCAAACTGTTGTCTGAACTGCTGTTCAAATTGCTGTCCGACTTGGAGTCGAAATTGGAGTAATTGATAGGCATTATTACGACTCCGACCTCCCTAGATCCAATCTTGAACGGCTCTGGGCCATGTCCGAATTGAGCCGTAGGGGATCAGGTTTGCCACGTGGGATGTATATTGTAGATGTCCGCGGCGTTGCCGAGTCTGCACGGGAAATTGACAACCTCCCCCTTCCTAGCCCGATCCCAGCCGGCTCAAGGCCGAGTCCGAGTCGAACATCAAAGGAGAGAGTTGTTCCGAGACCCAAGCAAGTGGAAGATTGCCGCAGCAAGTCGACGATGGTTGTTGCGGCATTGTGTGGGCCGACTGGCACGGAGTCGGCTGGTTCCCTGGCAGATCGGATCGAGTCCGAGTCAGCCAGGGTGAGGTTGCCGAACTTGTCGGCGATGAAGTCGGGGCACCCGAATGTGATCATGTCTCCAGGGGAGAATTTGCTACCGTCGACTTCGGTTGTCGAATCCATCAAGTTTGTTGAGGTAGATCTCGCCGAAGCCCCTACCGAGTGTGCCAACTGTCGATGTTTTACACCAGCAATAAGAATATAGGGCTACTTGTCAGATCGAAACTCGGTGGACTGCAAAGGAACACAAAGAGTTTATACTGGTTCAGGCCCTCGAGATGAGGTAATATCCTATGTCCAGTTGTGGTGTATTTCCTTTGAGGATGTATGACTTCTTCTGCCCTCAGGGGGCGCCCTGCCTCCCCTTATATACTTGGGGGACAGGATTACAAAGTAGGAGTCCCAGTCGGAGTACGACCAAGGGATCTCCTTCTAGGAATACAACGTGCCCAACTAGGACTGTATTTTCCCTGTCGTACAAGGTTAAGTCTGTCGAGTTCTATTGTATCCCTAATTACAAGCCTAGGCCCATCCTCAGTCCAAGTGGCCCATATGCTTGTCATGAGGTACCCGGGGCCCATATGCATCCTCAATACCTGGTGGATAAGACAGATACCCAAACACATGTGTTGAGCAATTAGGCCTTCATGAAGCATATCTTTTTATCTCATCGGTTCCTGTTAGTAGCACTAGCACTGCAATTTTAACATAGCCTGCCAGTGGCCCATATTGAGCGTGCTATTGTAGAAACTCATATCTTGGTGGCCCAATACCGACTGTGTAGGCCCAGGCCCATGATCGGAAACAGCTCTATAAAAAGGCGGGGAGAGAGAGAAAAGATTCCTTCATCTTCTCCAATCCTCCAATCATTTTGTCTTCTACCTTCCACGCCGAAATTTCGCCTTCCGCTTCACTAGGGTTCACCATTGCTCACTCTTCCCCACTGAAACTCGGGCGATTCCGCTCCTCCTCATCCATTCCAAGCCCCCGACAGCCTTTTCCCCAAATCTCCTCACCCCCAACCATGCCAAGAGCATCGGAGATCCCAAAGGTGACCGATGAGGCGTGGCCGACTTTGGATTGCGGTCGGTCCAAGCTGGAGCGCTTGGAGAAGTAGTTGAGGTTGCAGAGCCACGATGTCATCACCTGTCGTTTTCGCCTCTTTTTTCCACCGGGGTCTTTCTCTTCCTTCTTCCGAGTTCTTCCGCCAACTTCTCAGTTTTTATGAACTCGAGTTGGTGAATCTGAATCCCAACTCGATTATGCAAATCTCCCTTTTTGTGACTCTCTGTGAGTGCTTCTTGGGTGTGGAACCCCATTTGAATCTCTTTAGATATTTGTTCCATATCAAGCCCCAGCCCTTCAAGAATAAAATCCAAGTAATTGGGGGGGCCGGCATCCAACTCAGGAACGAGATGAAGAGGACTTATATCAACATCCCTCTGAAATCTTCTCTCAATGGCATAAGGAATGGTTTTACTGTTCCGATCTTGAGCCAAGCCTTCCCCCTTTCATGGGTTTGCCCCTAGTGGTCATTGCCAAGTGGTCATCTCTGCCCACCTCTGAAGAAATGGGGTAGGTCCACAAACTTGCTGGCAGGACTGACAAGCTGAAGAAAGCCGGGTTGACTAGTCCATGGGTGGCCAGACGTTTCTAGACCCGGAGCATGAGGCCACTGAAGCTGAGGTGCCACTTTGGCTGGGACTACAAGGGAAAAGGTGATCCCAGCCGGGAATATGCTGATCTGACAGACAAGTACAAAGTGACTGACACCCTGCTGGATTTCTTTGCCAGCAGGGTGGTCAAAACTGAAGATACAGGACGATCGGTGGCGGCTTATAGCCAGAAAAGGCCGTGCCCAAAGGTAACCCTTGCCGATGTTGTCTTGTAGTTCATCTGTTGTGAATGCTTGTGGATATATGCCTAGATTGGCTCCAGAATGTGTAAAATATATTGTTGAACTGCTTGTAGTGATGTGAGGAGTTTGATGATGACTCCCAAATGCTGTCGGCCATGAAGTCGTAAAAGAGGCCGAGAAGTCCTTCTGCTGCCTAGCCCGACTCCAAGAGAGCGGGGAAGAAGACCTGTTGTAGATCAGGGCAAGAAGAAGGTTATGATGTCGAGTGCCGCAGCCGGGAGTCTGAAGATAAAAGACACCGCCGGTATAGCCCCTAGGCCGCTGAGTCCCAAGCTGGGACCAGCGCAATCGAGCTCAGCATCATCGAGCCCAATACGAGTGCCGCCGAGTACAAGGCCAAGTCCAGCGCTGCCAGGCTCAGTAACATCGAGCCCAAGAATGGCGCCGCCGAGTACTCGGGTGCCCCAGCCGGCCACACCGCAAGCGGGGCCAACCAGGATACACTGCCACCTATCACAGTGCCCTTAGGCCCGACAGCCAGCGGCCCTCCAGTGCCGACCTCTGGATCACCCGGACAGCGGCTTAAGTTCTCCAAGAGGTAGGTTGCTCTAGGTCTTCTGAAAATCTTGTTCGGCATGGTAGCATGTTGATGTTTGACTTGTTATGTAGGAAGCGGGCCGACATTGATCTCAAGGAGACCGCTCTGGCTACCCCCGTCATCGAGCCAGCCCCAGCCGAGCCAACGCCGGTGAGCGCACTGCTGAGCCGGTGACGGTCCCAGTTGTAGAAACTGAGACTGTCCCGACTGCAGGGCCACCGGCACTGGTCAACCAAGGGGCGGTTGTCTAGGCTGTCGCTCTAGTCCCTGAGCCAGCCCCCGAGGCCTCGGAGGCTAGCGAGGTGAGGGCTAGGACCCCGTCGCCATCCTCGTCACCGCCGTCCTCGTTGTCGTCGTCGTCGTTGTCATCACCGCCTTCAGAAAGGCCAGATCTTCCTAGGCTCGAAGCCCCTCCCCGCAAGTTCCCAAGGACATTCCGCTGGACGGCCCTCGACGAAACTGCGAGGAGTTACAAGCATGACGAGGTTGCAGCGGAGAAGGAGCGTGAAGACTTGCTTCGCGCCGCAATCGCCGCGTCCCAGGGTATTATGGTATGAATCTCATCGTATTGGAATCTTGGTAGTCCTCCTTGCACGAGTGTTCTGACCCTTGACTTCGCCTCGCACTATTTCTCCTCGAGTAGAAAATGGTTGACCGCTCGGAGAGGATGAATGAGGTCCTGACCCGGGTTGGCCCCTAGCTCCAAGAATTGAAGCAGCTCTGGGCTTTAAAAGCCGAAGTGGAAGGGTGCAGCCAGGAGAGGGAATCTTGGCTAAGGGAGGCCGTTAATCAGCTCAGGACCGAGAATTGGGACCAGGCCAAGAAGATTGGAAGTAAGCCTCCCGAACATCTCCCTGGCTGATCTCTTAGCATATTTGTCCAGCTGTGTTGTTTTCCGACAGCCCAGTTGTGTCTTGACTGCCATGTTGAGTACTTGACTATTCTGATGTGCAGCCCTCGAAGCCGAGCTAAAGACCCGAACAGAGGGAGAAGTCCAGCTGAAAGAGGCCGAGAAAGCCAAGGCCGGGCTTGAAAAAGACAAGGCTGACCTGACAAGGGCAGTGGCCAAGCTTGAGAAAGAGAAGGCTGACTTGAAGAAGGCCAACGCCAAGCTCGAGAAGGAAAAGGTTGAACTGGAGAAGGCCAAAGCCAAGTGGGAGGCCGACTATGAAAGTAAGTCTCTACACTGACAATGATCTTAACCAATCCATTAAGTGCTTTGTCTACAGTTTGCCTGACAAGTTTACTTGTTGGTGAACCCGGGTAGCTGCTAGAGCCAATGCCCAAATCCAATTCCAGGCTTTTGCAGAGGAGATAAAGGTTGTCAAGGAGTCATGGGAGATTCTTGCCGAGTCCATGAAAGGGCTCCTTGACATGATGGATCCTCGTCATGTGGGAACCAGCTCCAACACGGTGTCTCAGGTGCAGGCACGCCTTAACAAAGCACCGAGTATCCTGAAGAGGTACTCGGATGAGCGCACTATTGTCGGCGTGGCCCAAACCCTGGTGATGATCAAGTCCATCTACCCCAGGGCAGACATTGAAGCCATCAGAGAGGGATTCGCCGAGGAGACGACACCTGAGGAGGTGCTAGAGCTGATAGCCAAGGCGAGGCCGACTGCAGAGGTGATCACTTGAGACCTGGGTATGTAAAAACAGTCCATCATGCAGTCGGTGTATGTGAATTTTCGTAAAGACATGTGTAAATACATGTGCAATGCCGCCAGGCTCTGAATTATTACTTAGTTGTCATTAGCTTTACCCGACTATATAATCTGCTCCGAGTTGGTCTATAGGAACTTAATAAAATCGTTCACCGTAGAAAGCAGTACTCGGGCAAACATAACAAAGTCATTGCAAAACATCTTAACTTAAGTAAAACAGGCTTGTATATTATTGACAAAGCACATATAATACATGTAGCCCCCGACTCACTACTCAGATGGAACAAGCGGCGTAGTGAGTCAGAGAAATCTGTACACATGGAAAAGTACAAAACTCAGGTAAAGAAAGGACTTAGCTGTTCTATATTCCATGAGTTGCTGATGAGGGCACCATCTTTGGTCTTCAGTCGGTAGGTGCCTGGCCGCATGACCTCAGCTATAATGAACAGCCCTTCCCATATTGGGGATAGTTTATGCCTGTCTTTGGTGGTTTGTATTTTTCTCAAGACGAGATCTCCAACCAAAAAGGCACGGCCATGGACATTGCGATTGTGGTAGCTACGCAGGCCTTGAAGATACCTTGCCAACTAGATTATTGCGATATCCCTTGCTTCTTCCAACTGATCTAGTTCGACCAATCGGGTATTATTTGAGGTGTCTTCTAAGTAAGCCCGAACTCGCGGAGAGCCAAACTCTAACTCAGTTGGTAGCATAGCCTAGGCACCGTAAACCAGAAAGAAAGGGGATTGCCTTGTTGCCCGACTAACTGTGGTTCTGAGAGACCAGAGAATAGATGGGAGCTCTTGTACCCACCGGCCTGCATATGGTTTTAGTCGGTCGAATATCTTGGCCTTGATACCTTGTAAGACCATACCATTGGCGCGTTCAACCTGCCCATTGCTCCGCAGGTGTGACACAGACGCATAGCAGATCTTGATGCTGGAGTCATCACAGAAATCTTGAAACACGCAGCCCGTGAACTGAGTACCGTTGTCCGTGATGATGCGGTTAGGGACCCCAAATCGGTATAATATACTCATGATGAAGTCCTTTGCTCGTGCCGCTATTATGGTAGCAACGGGTTTTGTCTCAATCCACTTCGTGAATTTATCCACTGCGACGAACAAGTGTGTGAACCCTCCTGGCGCTTTCTTGAAAGGACCAACCATGTCAAGCCCCCATACTGCAAAGGGCCAAGAAATTGAGATTGTTTGGAGTTCTTGGGCTGGGAGATTGGTTTGTCTTGCGTAGAACTGGCAACCCTCGCATGTGCGAACAATGTCTTTAGCGTCTGTTACTGCTGTCGGCCAGAAAAATCCCTACCGGTAAGCCTTTCCGACTAACATCCTGGATGCGGCATGGTTGCCACATATGCCCGAGTGGATCGATTGCAGAATCTGCTTGCCCTCCTCGGTGGTGACGCAGCGCATGAGGACACCGGGTGCGCTTCTTCGGTACATGTCTTCTCCGACGACTAGGAAACTCTTGCTTCGACGTTTGATCTGTTTGGCTTGACTGCGATCTTCTGGGAGTTCATCGTCTAGGAGAAATTTGAGAACAGGAGTCCGCCAGTCTTGACATATGTTCAGTACTTCATCTATTGCTGGGATAGATTCGCTTCCCGACTGCTTTGGCACTGGTTTTTTCTTGACTGACAGCTCTATAAGTTGCTCGACAAAGATCCCTGTCGGGACCGCTTCTCGCTTAGATCCCATGTTGGCCAATTTGTCTGTAGCATCGTTGTATTGTCGTAGGACATGTGTTATTTCCAACCAGTCGAACTTGTTTTCCAGCTTCCGGACCTCCTGATAGTACACCACCATTGTGTCATCAAGACATGTCCAGTCTTTCATGACTTGGTTTACCACGAGTTGAGAATCTCCTCGCACAACCAGTTGGCGGATGCCGAGTGATATAGCAATGCAGAGCCCGTGGATAAGTACCTCGTACTCAGCGACGTTGTGGGAAGCCGGGAAGTGGATTTGGAGAATGTACTTGAGTTTTTCGCCGGTAGGAAACATCAGTACGACGCCGGCCCCGACGCCGCCAATCCGTAGAGAACCATCGAAGTACATTGTCCAGTACTCTAGCTTCGCTGTTGATGTAGGCATTTGAACTTCTGTCCACTCGGCCACGAAGTCGGCTAGAGCTTGTGATTTGATAGCTGTCCATGGCTGAAAGGTGATGTCGAATGCCATCAACTCGAGCGCCCATTTAGTGATTTGGCCAGTGGCCTCGCGATTATGCAGGACGTCCCCGAGTGGATACGATGTGACCACCATGACTTGATGTGCTTGGAAATAATACACCAGCTTCAGAATAGTGATGAGTAGGCCGTACAACAACTTCTGGACCTGCGGATATCTCATCTTTGAGTCAGCAAGGACCTCACTGACAAAGTAGACTAGACGTTGAATCTTCTGTATGTGACCCTGTTTGGATCGCTCGACCACCAGCACCGTGCTGACTACCTGAGTAGTTGCTACCAGATATAGCATTAATGGTTCTTGGGGCATTGGTGACGCCAACACGGGTGGTGATGTGAGAAATTTCTTGAAGTCTTTGAAGGCTTGCTGGGCTTTGGGAGTCCTTTGGAAATTGTCTGGTTTCTTCAATAGCTTGAAAAAGGGCATGCCCCGTTCGCCTAGTCGGGAAATAAATCGGCTGAGTGCCGCCATGCAGCCTATTAGCTTCTGAACGTCCTTTTGGCTAGTCAGGGCTGCTATGTTCATGATTGCGTTGACTTTCTTCGGGTTGGCCTCGATGCCGCGATGCGAGACGATGAAGCCGAGTGGCTTGTCGGATGGCACACCAAAGGCGCACTTTTCCGAATTCAACTTCATCTTGAATCTTCGAAGATTTTTGAAGGTTTCTTCTAGGTCAGCGATGAGGTCTTCTTTGAACTTGGTCTTGATCACCACGTCGTCGACGTAGGCTTCCACGTTGCGCCTGATCTGAGTGTGTAGACACCGCTGAATGGCCCGTTGATACGTTGCTCCAGCGTTTTTCAAACCGAATGGCATAGTGATGTAGCAGTATGCTCCAAACGGTGTGATAAAAGACGTCTTTAGGCAGTCCTCCTCCTTGAGGCTGATTTGGTGGTATCCCGAGTAACAATTGAGAAAGCTGAGAAGTTCGCACCCTGCGGTAGAATCCACCACCTGATCTATTCTGGGTAGACCAAATGGATCCTTGGGGCATGCCTTGTTGAGGTCGGTGTAGTTGATGCATATGCACCATTTGCCGTTTTTCTTGCGGACCAGGACTGGGTTTGCCAGCCAATCCGGGTGATAGACCTCTTTGATGAACCCGGCTGCGAGAAGCTTGGTTATCTCCTCCCAGATAGCATCTTTACGGTCTTGGGCGAAGCGCCATAGCCGTTGCTTGACTGGCTTGGCATCTGTCTTGACGTTGAGGGCGTGCTCGATCACCTCCCTTGGTACGCCCGGCATGTCGGACGGTTTCCACGCGAAGATATCCTTGTTGGCTTGGAGGAAGGTGACGAGCGCGTCTTCCTATTTGGGGTCGAGTCCAGTCCCGACTAGAGTAGTCTTGTAGGGGTCGGAAGGGTCCAGGGGGATCTTCTTCGTGTTAGAGTCCATTGAAATTCCTGACTTTGCTGCATTTTTGGCCGGAACTTGATCATCCTCGACTTCGGTCGTGGCGGCTTGCCGAATGCTGTTGCGTCCAACTACTGCCTCTTGTGATTGAGCCAACTCGCAGTTCTCCTTGTCGCAAGTGAAGGCTTGCTTGACATTGCTGCGGAGGGAGAGGACTCCTGCTGGCCCAGGCATTTTGAGCACCATGTAGGTATAGTGCGGTATCGCCATGAATTTGGCAAGCGCCGGTTGTCCGAGTATCGCGTGGTACACGGTCTCGAAGTCGGCGACCTTGAAGCAGATGTTTTCTGTCCAGAAGTTATCCCGCGTGCTGAAAGTGACCGGCAAGGTTATCTGCCCGAGGGGTGTTGAAGACAGGCCGGGAATTATCCCGTGGAAGGGCGCAGTACTCGGCCACAGTTCTGAACGAGGATTTTCATTCATCCAGGTTTGGCGAAGAGGATATTTGAGAGCCTTCTTCAGCTTGATATTCTTGACGACCGGTCCAGGAAGAAGTGGGTAGCGCCCTGGGTGTGAGACCCGATCGGGGTGATCTGCACGGTCGAATATGATGGGTGTTTCTGACCAACGCAAATATTGGGGGGCGTCTATTGTAGAGACCGTGTTGACGTCGCGTGCTGTTAGCTTCTGCTTCCGCTTGGACTCATACGTAGATAGCCCTCTGAAGATGTGGTTGAGCTTGGCTTGGGGATCCTGAAAATCGTCGGCCGGGCCCGGGTTTGGCTTGTCTTTGTCCTTGTCAGCGCCAGATGATGAAGCCTGCTCGGAAGCAAACTTCTTGAGCATGAAATAGTTTTGGCCGCGTGCTTGCCCTTGGGATGGAAGTGGCAAGGCCCGTTCATAACCTTCTGGTATTTGTTGTTCCTTGGGGGCTATGTCCGAGTGCGCTCCACGTTAGCCACCTCGTTGTCCGACTTCCGCTTGCAGCTGCCGGACTTATTCTGTGATGGCTCATTGTCGGCTTTTGCCTTTTGGTCTTTTTCCCGGGGCTCTTTCTTCTCGTCGAGGGCCTCTGTGACTGCCTCGGCCGAGTCGGCGTATTTATTTGCCATATCAAAGAGAGCCCTGACAGTAGCTGGAGGCTTCCGAGTGAATTTTGCGATGAACGGGGCATCCTTTACTCCCTTGCGGAAGGCGGCGATGACGACCTCGTCCTTGATCATTGGGATTTGGTTGCGCTTCTCGGAGAACCTCTTGATAAATTCGTGCAAAGACTCATCTTCCTTTGGTGCAGTTGGTATAGATCGTGCTCGGAAGACCGCCTCTCGTAGGTCCCCTGGAAGTTAGCGATGAACCGCTCACTGAGTTCTCCCCAGGAACCGATCGGCCGCCTCGGGAGCCCTGTTAACCATGTCCTCGCTGAGTCGGCCAGAGCGACCGGGAGGTAGTTAGCTATGGCTTTGTGGTCACCTCCAGCAGCTCGGATTGCCAGAGTATATACAGTGGGCCAGGATTCAGGGTTGGTTTTGCTGTTGTATTTCTCGATTCCCGTAGGCTTGAAGCCCGATGGCCAGTCGACGTCCTATAGCTTGTGGGTGAAAGCTAGAATGCCTTCATCTTCATTAGGGCTCCGGCTCCGATCGCGGCGGTTGAACCGCTCATGGTGGAGGCCGAAGCGCTCATGCTCATCCTCCAGTCGGTGGCGCTCGTCCTCTTCTCGTTGACAGCGCTGGGCATTGATGTCTTGTCGGAGGTCGTGTTGTAGACGAACTCGGAGGTCCTGGTTGAACCGATGATCGTTCTGGTGATGCCGCCGATTGTTGTTGTTGGTGTTGCCGAGTGATGTTTGTCGCGACTCCTCGTGCGACTGACTTGAGCCGGCCGCTTGGCGTCGTGCTGATGCGAACGAGATTGCCGCCGGAGAACCCAACTGGTTGGTCAGTATAAGGGTTTTGCCCGACTGCTAGTGCTGCTGACAGGCAGCAGCTGTAATCATCGCCTTGATCTTGGCTATCGTTGGGGTGGCCTACTGATCAGGCCCAAGCTGGAGTGTGTCCAACAAGGTTGCAGCGGCCACGATGTTCTGTTGTGGCGTGACGAAAACATCGTGGTCGCCGACTCTAGTCTGGAGGATTTGCTGTTGAGCGGTTCGCCTAGCCTTGCGTAGCTCGTCATTGCGAGCCTCGCGGTCTGCCTCCTCCTGTTGCCGTAGTCGACGTGCCTCCTCTTGTTGCACCTCTTGTAGTCGGCATACCTCTGGTGGAGGTTGAAGCCATGAAGATCTCACAGAGCAAAAGGAAACTTGCTAGACAAGTGTCCGAAGCATTGTCCGACTTGGAGTCGGAATCCGAGTAGTTGATCGGAGTAAGAACGACTCTGACCTCCCTAGATCCAATCTGGAGTGGCTCAAAGCCACGTCCAAACTAAAACCTAGAGGATTGGGACAGCCGCGTGGGATGTAGATCCGAGGCGTCACCAGGTCTGCAAGGGAGATTGACGATCTCTCCCTCTCCTAGCCCGACCCGGGCCGGCTCGAGGCCAAGCGCGAGTCGGATGCCGAAGGAGAGAATTGTCCCAAGACCCAGCAAGATGGTAGATCGCCGCAGCAAATTGACGAGGGTGGCTGCAGCGTCTTGTGAGCCGACTGGCACAGAGTCGGCTAGTTCCTCGGCTGGCTGGATTGGATCCGCGTCGGCCAAAGTGAGATTGCCGAACATGTCGGCAACGAAGTCGAGGCTTCCGAATGTCATTGTGTCTCCAGGGGAGAATTTGTCGCCATCGACTCTGGTTGCTGGATCCATCGAGCTTGTAGATGTAAAACTCACTAGACCCCCTACCTGGCACGCCAACTGTCGATGTTTTACACCGGCAATATAATTATAGGGCTACTCGGTAGATGGAAACTCGGTGGATTGCAAAGGAACACAAGGAGATTTTATACTGGTTCAGGCCCTCGATGTGAGGTAATACCCTACCTCCAGTTGTGATGTATTCCTTTGAGGATTTGTGTCGATCTATGATCTTCTCTGCCCTCAGGCTGCCTCCTCTTATATACTGGGGACAGGGGCACAAAGTAAGAGTCCCAGCTGGATACGGCCAAGGGATCTCCTCTTAGAGATACAATTTACCCGACTAAGACCGTATGTTCCTTGTAGTACAAGGCAAAGTCTATCGGGTGCTACTATATCTCTAATCACAAGGCTAGGCCCATCCTCTATCCGAGTGGCCCATATGCTTGTGATGAGGTACCTGGGGCCCATGGCCTCGACAAAGGTGTACCGGCCTTCACCCACGAGCTGCAACAAGTCGATTGGCCGTTTGGCTTCAAGCCGACTGGAATTGAAAAATACGACAGGAAGACCAACCCAGAGTCCTGGCTCACAGTCTACACTCTGGCAATCCGAGCTGCTGGAGGAGATCATAAGGCCATGGCTAACTACCTCCCAGTCGCTCTAGCCAATTCGGCAAGGACATGGCTAACTGGACTTCCTAAGAGGTCAATCGGCTCCTGGGGAGAACTCCGGGAACACTTCATTGCCAACTTCCAGGGGACATACAAGAGGTCATCTTCTGAGTACGATCTGTATCCGTTGCATCAAAGGAGAAACGAGTCTCTTCATGATTTTATCAAGAGGTTTTCTGAGAAGAAAAATTCAATCCCAAAGATCAAGGACGAGATCGTCATCGCCGCCTTTCGAAAAGGAGTCAAAGAGACCCCATTCATCACTAAATTCACTCGAAAGCCTCCCAACTCTATCAAGGCTCTATTCGACATGGCAAACAAGTACGCCGACTTGGCCGACGCTGTTGCTGAGGCCCTCGATGATAAAAAGGCACCCTGACAGAAGGAGCGGAAGGACACCGATGATGCGGCCCCACTAAGGTTGGGAACTGCAAACGCAAGTCGGATGGCTTCATTGTGGCAGTCGGTCACAACCGTCTTTGACCTCCTACAACTGGAGATTATCAGAACAACAAGTGACATGTTCGGGGGCTCATAAGCTCAAATGCAAGGATGGCATCCCCACTCAGAAATACCGAACAACTAAGTCGCTTTCTGATAAATATTTTCTCACTTGGCCACGACAATGCCACAGCCGCTTACACCTAATAGGTGTATAAGCTGCACATTTCTGTTTTTTCTCTTAATGATTACAAAAGTACTCAAGTAGCATAAATTCCGATCCGTGAAACTTTGCTCCATAAAGATGAACTCAAGTCACCCAAAACGCGTGTCCGGGAAAGAGCCATGGGCCAACTCCCGATGCTAAGGGGCTATAACTAGTTGGGCAGAGTGCTTAAACGTAAGGGGTCAACTACTCGGGGAAACTAATATCAATAAGAGGAGGAACACATATTTACATATATTGTAAAATACATAAATTTTCTTCGGGTGATTGTTTTCATTATCAAATGCTACTCATCCGATATGTTTATAATGCAGGGCCAGTTCCGGATACATGTAATAGGAACTCAGGGCTACAAGCCTATCTCCTACGCTCAGGGGCTGAACTAGTCTGCCAGGATACACTTGGAGTGCGACACTTCAAGAATCACTTGGAGTACTTCACGAGAGCCATTGTCCAAGTACTCGCACTAGTCGGGACTCGTGTGTGGGCTAAAAACCGACCTCCGGCGCCAGTCGGAGCTCGGGTACCACTCGGCTGGGTGGGGTACACCCCATGAGGGTCGCCAGCCAAATCCTACGCTAATGCTAGGTTCGGGTACCTTATTCGGTCACAACTCTGCTGGGTGAGGTACGCCCCATGAGGGTCGCCAGCCAAATCCTATGCTAATGAGAGGTTCGGATACCTTATTCAGCTAACAATCGACCTCCAGCACCAGTCGGAGCTCGGGTGCCACTCCGTTGAGTTGGGTATGCCCCATGAGGGTCGCCAGCCAAATCCAGTGCTAATGCGAGGTTCAGGTACCTTATTCGGTTAATGTGACAGACCTCCAGCGCCAGTCGGGGCTCGTGTACCACTTGGCTACGTAGGGTATGTCCCATGAGGGTTACCAGCCGAATCCTATGCTAATGCTAGGTTTGGGTACCTTATTTGGTCACAACTCTGCCAGGTTGGGTATGCCCCATGAGGGTCGCTAGCTAAATCCTATGCTAATGCAAGGTTCGGGTACCTTATTTGTTCATAATTCTGGATGGTAGGGTACGCCCCATGAGGGTCACCAACCAAATCCTATGCTAATGCATGGTTCGGGTACCTTATTCGGCTTTACCAAAGTCAGAGAAGACCTATATTGTCAAAGCGCATCCGGAGTTCTGATACAATGTGTCACACCTAAGGAAGGCAAGCAAATCCTATAATATACCTACTCGGGCATCTATGGCAACCATGCTGCATCCAGAACATAAGTCAGAAAGGCTTGTGGACAAGGATTCCTTTGGCTGATTACAGTTACCGACGCTGAAGTACTCATCCTGACATGCGAGGGATGCTAATTTTATAGGGCTGCGCTGGGTAGGTCGGTTTAGGCCGGCTTATTCGGTAGTAGGCCAAAAATATGACTTTCTCGATGGCACGCTCTATTGAGCCACTCGATGAATATGTTAAAATCACAGTGCAGGTGCTATTTACAGAAACCGATTAAATAATCAGATATGCTTCATGCTAAGCCTATAACCGGGTGTATACATTCGGGTATCTATATTTTTTACCAGGTATTGAGGATATATCCTTGTAAGGATCAATAGCTGGTCTCGATTAAAATTGGGAACGTAGGTATCTCTCAAGTACACCTGAACACATATTGGGTTAAAATCCATATAGTGGTACTCGGCTTACATGCTTAGCCATTATTTGCCATGAGCAAAAATCATTCCAGCTGACATGATGCTAAAGAGTCTCATATACCAGTAGTGCACTACTCGGGAAAGACTACAAGGATAAAGATCTTTGACTTTATGTTTAATTGTTTCACAATTAAGCACAAAGTCTCTACACCTAATAGGTGTGCCTATTCAGCGTGCACTATTCATATTTCTACGTGAAGCCCTTCATAGTCTCGTTGCTAGCTAATATGAAGCAGGACTCGGAAGAAGAAGCACTCGGACAAAGAGTACTCAGGAGCAATGCACTCAGGAATTTTTCACCATGGAGGGTGAGCACTCGGCATTAGCTGTGACTCAACTATGAAGGTCTCGGGGGCTACTGTGGAGGTCATGGGCCCCGGGTACCTCATGACAAGCATATGGGCCACTCGGACAGAGGACGGGCCTAGCCTTGTAATTAGGAATGTAATAGAACTCGGCAGACTTAACCTTGTACGACAGGGAAAATACAGTCCTAGTCAGGCATGTTGTACTCCTAGAAGGAGATCCCTTGGTCGTAGTCTGACTGGGACTCCTACTTTGTAACCCTGTCCCCTAGTATATAAGGGGAGGCAGGGCTCCCCCTGAGGGCAGAATCATCAGGATGATCAGGACCACTAAGAACATAATCATACATCCTCAAAGGAAATACACCACAACTGGACGTAGGGTATTACCTCATCTCGAGGGCCTGAACCATTATAAACCTTTCATGTTCCTTTGCCATCCATCGAGTTTCGGTCCGGCCAGTAGCCCTATATATTTATTGCCGATACAAAACATCGACACAAATCTACACTATTTTCACATAACTTAGGATGCAATATTTTGATATCGTCCTTTTTATGCAATTCTTGAGCATAGAAGGACTTGGGGATCATGTGCTTAGTGAGATTGTTTCTCATGCAACCCATTTGTATTTGTGTGACATATGTTGCATTATTTCTAGATAGGGGTTGAGATAGTATTCAAACCACACAATTGCTGGATGTGGTGACCATCTCTTAAAGCCATGCATATTCAAGGGAGGCTTTGTATAGTGCAAGGATACTTGGTTTGGTTTAGTGCAATTAGCCACGCGTAACTGGGTGCTACTATGACACTCGCATGTTGGAATTCTGTCCCAAATTTCCTCCCCCTCTTCTTTAGATTTGTAGGAAACTGTTGTGCTTCCAATTACCTTCCAACCATGAGTATTTGGCAATAATTGACTATCCCGAAGCCAACACTTTCTGAGTGCAGTTGGATTGATGTACTACAGTTACATCTATCACATGCTCTGGCTGCTAGCTTAAGCATAATTTGGTTTCAACCAAATTTTCATTCCAAGTTCAAACACAAATTCAAAGAATGAGTTTGCTTCATGAATTTGACGATATTCTAACCATCTTCTTAATCCATTCTGAGATCTTACATTTTAATTCAATAGCTATACTACTAGACTTATTCTATTCTTAGCTCAAGACTTAGTACTTCATGTACTTTCATACGAATGTCTGATCCAAGATCCCCAAAACATCCATTAATTCATCCTCGATATTTTCAACTTTGAGTTGAGTGATTTCTTTCAACTTCTGGTTGACTGCCAATGAGATTCAATTCATAAAGGTAATTCTACCCATGTTCGGGGAATAGGTTTCACAATCAACTCCCGATTGTCAAGTGAAACATTATGCAACAATTCATTTTAGCTATGTCATTTCACTTCCAAACAAATATCCATTAAGTCTTGCATAATAGATATGGTTAGGTACGTGGCATACAGGTCCAAACACCTCTGATTTATTTAGAGACAATGGTTAAGCTATATTTCTCTATCTATGATTCACCCGAAAATGCATAGCTTCTAACATTCTTCATGGGGTGCACTGGTGCATTACTTTTCAAATGCAACTTAGTCAAGCTCTCCAAAATCACAAAAATAATTTTAAAATGATTTGGCAGTTTCAATTCTCTTTGCGTACTTAATTTGCATTCACTAGTGGCAAGTAACATGCATTAATCCCTTCCTCCTATCTTATTTCCTGGCATTTATCATCTAAGGCTTCATTCTTTCCTCCTAAATGACTGGAAATAATTCTTATTCAGTCAAGGAATTAGGCTACGTACACATCTCCATTCAAAGTTTTTAACTTTCGAAGAGAGCCTTTTGAAATGCACTATAAGAGTGGGATATGTACATAAACTATGGAAAATTCAATAGTACTAGTTGCATTGCTGAGTGGATGTTTATTCCAATGGTCTAAATTTTCTTTGAGAATCAGCTGCTTTTAGGACTGCATGTCCCTTCATATGGCGGGTATTACAACGACAGTATAGCAAATCTTCTAACTAGATGATGCCCCGCACTTTGCTGCGGAATATATGGATGAATGTATGTTAAATATTGTTGAAATGATAGATGAATATATTTTGAAATATTGCAGAAATGATGTAGTGGATGATAATTTAAAATGCTTGCATGTTAAGCTCTACAATCTAATAAATTGTAGATGATGTGACATACTTATATGAGCTTTATGATAATAATTGCTAGTGGGATATGATGTGGCATGTTTACATGTTGAACTTTAGAGCTAGTGGGTTCTAACTTTCTAGAATATATAGATTCATCGTTTCTGCTTAGTCCATTCATGGATATATGGTACTTAATGCTATTCTTAACATGCTATGCCAGTGCACTAATCATCAAACAGTATTCTAGCATTGTCCTTCCTTATGAACTTCTTAAGATTAATGAAATTCTTTTGAATTCACATGATCTTGCTGGATAAAATTTGACAAAAACATGGTGTCGAGTATACACTAGACGTATGCTATTTTAGAAGTGCATCTGTGAGCTTCCTGTAGTACCAAAATAACACTTTCATATTATGCTATGACCATATGACTTGCAATTTTTCTCATAATTCTAAGACCAAAGTGGCAAAACTTGTGTTGCTAAAGGGAGAATAAACTTCTAGTATCTTAACACTTAAGAGAGTTCAAGGGGGTTTATGGTACAATAATGCTCCTGTAATGTGCAAAATCATTATGTAGGTTTGACTATGGCATATTTGGGGACAACAAATTCTGTTGTTCCTTCTATAAATAGCCATAATATTTCCATTTCTATTTCATCTGGAAAGACCTCTTTCTTTTGATGTGGTATTTGTGGTTCCGCGGGCTATAATTTATTATTTCCTTCCATTTGGATACTACACAATTCTAGTCATAAAACATTATAACCATGTGCGAGAAAGTAGCAACAAAATAATAAATGCCTTAAACATGCTATTATATACTTGTCGGTGAAATGGGAACCAGAGTCCCCATCGTCAGTGGCTCGGGGTGGCCCGAGGCCACATCACCAGGCTATCGATGTTTTGTATCGGTAATATTGAATATAGGGCTACTCGTCGGATCTAAACTCGATGGACTCGAAAGGACACAAGGATCCCGAGTGCTCACCCTCCACAGTGAAGAAATCCCGAGTGCTTTGCTCTCAAGTACTCTTTGTCCAAGTACCTCTTCTCTCGAGTCCTGCTTCATGTCAGCTGCCATCGAGGCTATGAAGGGCTTCATGGAAGTAATTGAATAGTGTGCGTTAGCCCCCGACTTTAACCTTTAAGTCTTTCCCAAGTACTATATTTCTCAGAAATTGGACTCCTTAGCTATATATTAGTTGGAAATTTTGCTCATGGCAATTTGGCTAAGCATGTAAGCCAAGTATCACTATGGATAAGATCCAATGTGCAATGACGTGTACTCCATCCCCAATTTTAATGGAGACCAACCATTGATCCTTATAAAGATATATCCTCAATACCTGTAAATAATTCAGATATTTGAACATATATGTCCATCCATAGGCTTAGCATGAAGTATATCTGATTATTTTAATCAGTTCCTATATAATAACACCTGAGTTGTGATTTTAACACAGCCGGCTAACGGCCCAATATGACATGCTATTTTGAAACTCATATCTTACGGCCCACTGCTGAGCAGGACGGCCCAAGCCAACCATCCAGTGCAGGCCTTTAAGTATCAGGGAGAAAGAAAAAATTCCCCTTTCTTCCCAAATCACCAAATCGCTTAAACTTCTAGCAATCACGCCCAAACTTCGCGCTCTCTGCTCCTAAGCTAAAACCTAGAGTTTCCCCGCCTTCAAGCATTCCACCTCACATCCGCAAGCCTTCTAGCATCCACCTCCGTTTCCCCGCTCCAGAACTTCTTTATCCGCTTCCAGCAACCAAATCTGTCATCATGCCGAAATACAGGTCTGATGCTTCTTCGTTGCCGGTGGGAGTCTAGCCGACCTCGGCCACTTGATCATCACGGTTACCGCATCTGGAGCTAGAGAAGATGATCCAGGCAAAAGAACTCATTAACTAGCGCCTTGCCATAGGTGAGACTATCCGCACCCCGAAGACCCATGAGATTGTAGTTTCTGAATCATTCTTTGATCGGGGCATGACTCTCCCCACTTGTGATTTTCTCCAGGGGCTACTTGATTATTACCAGATTGAGATAGTTCATCTTAACCCCAACTCAATCCTCCATATCTCCATCTTCATAACCCTCCATGAAACTTTCCTTGGCATTCTTCCCCATTTCAATCTCTTTCGCTATTTCTACCATCTCAAGCCCCAGCCATCCAAATCACAGCCGCAGGTGGTAGGGGAAGCTGGCCTTCAACTCTGGAACGAATCAAAAAAGATCTACATCCATCTCCCCCTCAAAACCTCCTTGAAGGGCTGTGATCTGGAGTGGTTCTATTGCTCGAATCCAGAGCCCTCCTTGCCTCCCTATGTTGTGAATGCCCCTGAGGTGCTTGACAGCTGGGACCAAAACCGAGATGGTCCAGGTGCACGTCTTGCTCAAGAAGCTGGCTACCCTGAAGTAAAAGGGATTGGCAGGGGTCTGGGTGGCACGAGCGTTCCTCTCCCGAAAATCTAGCCCCTGAAGGCCCAAGTGCACCCTGGTTACGAGTACCAAGGGAAGAACAACCCCACTCAGGAGAGCTCCGAGTGGGTAAACAAGGATGCGGTCACCGACAATCTATGTTGGTATTTCAGCAGCGACGTACCAGATATCCTTGATCCGGCGAAATGTCCAAAGCTATACTACCTAGAAAGGCCTTGGCCTGTGGTAAATCACCTGACCTCAGATACTTCACTTGACTGTTGATGAAATGCGTCTGATGATTGTCACACCCTAAAAATCGCCTTAATTAAAAATTATATCGGGTAAATGGAAATACAATAATACACTAAAGTTGTTTGTGAAAGTGTTTGAATAAAATTCTGAAATTTCAATATTAAAAATCCCAAGTTAAAATTTTAATTAATGCTTGGATGCTTTTATATTCCCTGGGGTTTTATCGGAATATTTTAAGCATTTAAGTATTTATAATAATAAATTTACATTTTGTTTCATGGTAGTTTTTGCTTCCAATAAATTCCCCATGATTTAATAAACTCTCTGAAATTTTCTCAGATTTTTCAGAGCTCCAGAATTAATTTTAATGTAATAAAGATCATTTCAGTAATTAAATATATGGAAAATAAATTCTTCTTCTTTCCTCAATCTTGGGTCCAGAAAGTTTAAGTTTTTCTCTTTCTCTTTGACCCAGACCGGTCTTCCGCTCCTGTTCCAATACCTGATGTCGTTCTCGAACTTCAAAATCCTCGAAAACCCGAATCCAGTAAAATCCCCATGAACTCCCGATCCGAGATTCTCGGAATTCAGTAAACCTAGATCCTTCAATATTCCGAGTTTTGCCCCATTTCAATCTCCATAAAATGTTCCCCATTTTTGAATCCCAAAATATTCCCCATATTTTGGAAGTTCAATTATTCCTCAAATATCCCAGATATTCCAATTTCTCAATCACCGTACAATATTTTAATTTTTCTAATCCCACAGAATATTCTCAATTTTTAGATTCACCAATAATGTTCCCAATATTCCAATAATCCTAGAGTATTCGAAAATCCCAAAATTCCACAAATTTCGGATTCCAAAAATATTCTAATTTTCCAATCTCCATAAAAATATCCCTATTTTTCTGATTCCCAAAAATATATATACATATATATTCCGATATTCGGAATATTCAAAAGTTCCGAATATTTCCACAATTTCTAAATCCTGAAATATTCCTCAGATTCCTTAAAATATCCCAAAATTCCAAATTTGGCAAAAGTGGAATTTCCTCGAAAAACTCTTTTCAATTTTCCCCTTTCTTCCTTTTCTCGTTTCCCCTTCTCACTTTTCATTTTTCTTTTTCCCCCTTCCTTCATCTTTTTCTCTCTCTTCCTCCTCATCTTCTTCCTTTGTCTCCCTCTCTTCTCTCAGCTGAGCCTCAGAGGCCATCCGGCTTTCCCAGGCCCGGCCTGCACCAACGCTCCCTGCCCCCGGCCTGTGGCCCGTCTCTACTCAGCCTGCGCCGCTGCGACTTGGAGGCCATGGGCCCCGGGTACCTCATTACCATGTACATGGCCACTCGGATAGAGGAGTGGGCCGAACCAATGTAATTAGAGGATAAGATAGCACCCGGGGCAGGGCTGTACCTTGTATAATAAGGAAACATAGTCTTAGTAGTCGGATAGGATTTCTATCTCTAAGAAGGAAATCCCTTGTTGTATCCGACTGGCGCATCCTTCATCATGTACCCCTGTCCCCTATAGTATATAAAGGGAGCAGGCCACCCCTAGGCAAGGACAACGAAAACAAACCAGATCATGATCTACTATTACACCTCAGGAGGAATAACACCTCAACGACATAGGTATTACCTCACCTTGAGGGCCTAACTAGTATAATTCTCTTGTTTCCTCTGCAGTCCACCGAATTCCACCTCGCCGAGTAGCCCCATAGTTCTATTGCGCGGTGCAAAGCATCGACAATTGGCGCGCCAGGTAGGCCCGCTGTCGAATTTCTCATCTGAAGATTCGATGATGCAATCAACGATTGACAGCAACAAGTTCTCCCTCGGAGACGCATTACCTCGGGGAGTTTTAGACTTCATCGCCAATTCAACTCGGCGATCTCACCTTGTTAGGGCAGATCCAATCTGCCGACCGAGGAACCAACCGATGTTGCAGCTCGTCGGCACCGGGACACCGCCATCCCCTTCGATGATTTTCTGCGCAGTCCGTTTACATCGCCGAGCATCAGGACAACCCTCTCCTTCGGGCGTTTGCCGACTTCGCTAGCTGGCCTTGAGCTCAGCCCGGTTGGGCCGAGAAGGGGAAGGGTTAATCTCCCTCACATCTCCGGCGACGCTGCGCATCAAAATCCGCGCAGCAGACCCATCCCTAGCAATTCACGTTTGACACGGCCAAGCGCCGTTTCAGATTGATCTAGAGAGTGGAGTCGTTCTCATCCGATAAATTACTCGGAAGTCCGACACTAAGTCGGATAGCGTTCGAGCACCAGCTCGGACTTTAATTCGGCAAGCTTCCCCCTCTCCCGCGAGATCTTCATGGCTTCAACACCACCTTCCGAGGTACGCCGACTACAAGAGGAGCGACAAGAGGAGGCGCGCCGATTACAACAAGAGGAGGCCAACCGCGAAGCCCGCAATAACGAGCTGTGCCAGGCTGGGCGAGTCACTCAGCAACAGATCCTCCAAACCAAGATTGGTGACCACGACGTCTTTGTCACGCCACAACAGAACGTTGTGGCCGCAGCAACTCTGCTGGACACACTCCAGCTCGGGGCCGATCACCAGGCCACCCCGACTATCGCTAAGATCAAGGAAATGATCACAGCTGCTGCCTATCAGCAGCAACAGCAGTCAGGCGACACTGCTATACCGACCAACCGGTCGGGTTCTCCGGCGGCAGGCTCATCTGCATCAACACGACGTTGGGCGGCCGGCTCCAGTCGGCAACGCGAAGAGTCCCGCCAAACAACGCTCGGCAATACCAATAACGACAACCAGCGGCGTCGCCAGTACGATCGCCGACCTAATCAAGACCTCCGAGTGCGACTGCACCAAGACCTTCGTCACACCATAAACGCCCGACGCGAAGAACGCGAAGAAGATGAACGCCACCGGCTGGAAGACGAAAACGAGCGCTTCGGCATCCACCACGAGCGACTACATCGCCAAGATCGGAGTCGGAGCCCTCACGAAGACGAAGGCATCCCAGCCTTCACTCGGGAGCTATAGGACGTCTTGTGGCCGACTGGCTTTAAGCCCACCGGGATTGAAAAATACGACAGCAAGACAAACCCAGAGTCCTGGCTTACCATTTACACCCTGGCAGTTCGAGCTACTAGGGCGACAGCAGATCATGGCTAACTACCTCCCAGTCGTGCTAGCCGACTCGGCGAGGACATGGCTGACAGGCCTCCCGAGGCGGTCGATCGGTTCCTGGACAACTCAGGGAGGGTTCATCGCTAACTTCTAGGGACCTACGACAGACCCGCTTCGGAGCATGATCTCTATCAACTGCACCAGAAGAAAAACGAGTCTTTGCACGAATTCATCAAAAGGTTTTCCGAGAAGCGCAACCAAATCCAACCGTCAAAACGAAGCCGTCATCGCCGCCTTTCGCAAAGGGGTAAAAGACGCTCCGCTTATTGCAAAATTCACTCGGAAGCCACAATCCACAGTCCGAGCGCTCTTCGACATGGCCAACAAAATACGGTCGACTCGGCCGAACGGTTGCAGAGGCCCTCGACAAGAAGAAGGAGCCTCGACAGAAAGAACAGAAGGCGAAAGCCGACAACGAGCCGTCTCAAAACAAGTCTGGCAGCCGTAAACGGAAGTCGGACAATGAGGTGGCCAACATGGAGCGCAGTCGGTCGCGACCCCAGCGGAACAACGACTACCAGAAGGTCATGAGCGGGCCATGCCCCTTTCACCCCAAGGGAAAGCACGCGGCCAAAGACTGCTATATGCTCAAAAAGTTTGCCTCCGAGCAGACTTCATCGTCTGGCGCCGACAAGGACAAAGACAAGCCAGACTCGGGTCCGGCTGATGATTTCCAAGATCCTCAAGCCGAGCTCAACCATATATTTGGGGGACCACTCGCGTACGAGTCCAAGCGCAAACAGAAGCTTTCAGCGCGCGACATCAACACGTCTCCCGACGGCCGACACCCCCCAATACCTGCGCTGGTCAGAGATGGCCATCACCTTCAATCGCGCAGATCACCCAGATCGGGTTTCCCACCCGGGACGCTATCCACTCGTCCCGGACCCGGTCGTCAAAAACATCAGGCTAAAGAAAACCCTCATCAACGAGGCAGCGCGCTTAATATTCCTGTTCGCCAAGACTTTGGACGAGATGAAAATTCCTCGTTCAGAACTACGGCCGAGCAATGCGCCCTTCCACGGGATAATTCCCGCCCTGTCATCAACTCCACTCGGGCAGATAACTTTGCCGGTAACCTTCGGCACGCGGGATAATTTCCGCACAGAAAATGTCTGCTTCGAGGTCGCCGACTTCGAGACTGCGTACCACGCGATACTCGGACGACCGGCACTCGCCAAATTTATGGCGATACCGCACTATACATACATGGTGCTGAAGATGCCTGGGCCAGCAGGAGTTCTCTCCCTCCGCAGCGACTGTTCCAACTGGAATCTTTGTCGAGCAACTTATGGAGCCATCAGTCAAGAAGAAACCGGCACCGGAGCAGTCGGGAGGCGAGCCTGCCCCAACCACAAATGAGGTGCTGCACATATGTCAAGACTGGAGGACTCCTGTTGTCAAATTTCTCATGGACGACGAACTCCCAGAAGATCGCAGTCAAGCCGAGCAGATAAAGCGTCGAAGAAAAGCTTCCTGCTAGTCGGGGAAGACCTGTACCGTAGGAGCGCATCCGGTGTCCTCATGCGCTGTGTCACCACCAAGGAGGGCAAGCAGATTCTGCATTCGATCCACTCGGGCATATGTGGCAACCATGCCGCATCCAGGACGTTAGTCGGAAAGGCTTACCGGCAGGGATTTTTCTGGCCCACAGCAGTAACAGACGCCAAAGACATCGTTCGCAAGTGCGAGGCTTGCCAGTTCTACGCAAGACAAACAAATCTTCCAGCCCAGGAATTCCAAACTATCCCCATTTCCTGGCCATTTGCAGTATGGGGGCTCGACATGGTCGGGCCTTTCAAGAAAGCGCCAGGAGGGTTCACACATTTATTTGTCGCAGTGGATAAGTTCACCAAGTGGATTGAGGCTAAACCCGTCGCAACAATTACAGCAGCACGAGCAAAGGACTTCATCATGAGTATATTATACCGGTTCGGAGTTCCTAACCGCATCATCACCGACAATGGTACTCAGTTCGCGGCGGGCGTATTCCAAGATTTCTGTGACGATTTCGGCATCAAGATCTGCTATGCATCTATGGCACACCCGCGGAGCAACGGGCAGGTTGAACGAGCTAACGGTATGGTCTTACAAGGCATCAAGGCCAGGATATTCGACCGACTACAACCATATGCGGACCGGTGGGTACAAGAACTCCCATCCGTTCTCTGGTCTCTCAGAACCACGGTTAGTCGGGCAACAGGGCAATCCCCTTTCTTTCTGGTCTACGGTGCCGAGGCTATGCTACCTACCGAGTTACAGTTTGGCTCTCCACGAGTCCGGGCTTAGTCAGAAGATGACTCCAACTATACCCGACTGGTCAAACTAGATCAGCTGGAAGAAGCAAGAGACACCGCAACAATCCAGTCGGCAAGGTACCTCCAAGGCCTACGAAGCTACCACAATCGCAATGTCCGTGGCCGCGCCTTTTTGGTCGGGGATCTCGTTCTGAGGAAAATACAAACCACCAAAGACAAGCATAAATTATCCCCAATCTAGGAAGGGCCGTTCATTATAGCCGAGGTCACGCGGCCAGGCGCTTACCGACTGAAGACCGAAGACGACGCTCTCATCAGCAACTCATGGAACATAGAACAGCTACGTCCTTTCTATACCTGAGTTCTATACTTTTCATGTGTACAGTTCTTCTGACTCACTACGCCGCTTGTATCAACCGAGTAGTGAGTCGGGGGCTGCATGTATATATGTGTCTTGTCAATAACATACGAGCTTATTTCACTTCGGTTACGAAGCCTTACTACGACTGTCACGTTTGCCCGAGTACAGCTTCTTACTTCGAACGTTTTTTAAGTTCCGACAGACTAACTCGGTGCATACTACACGGTTGAGTAAAGCTAATGACGACTGAATAATAAGCTTGGCGGCATTACACACATATTTACACATGCTTGTTTAACAAAAGTTTATATACACCGACTACATAACATGTTGCCCTCACAGACCCAGGTCTCGGGTAATTATTTCTGCAGTCGGCTTCGCCCGGGCAATCAGCTCCAGCGCCTCCTCTGGCGTCGTCTCTTCGGCAAACCCCTCCCCGATGGCTTCAATATCCGCCCTGGGGTATATGGATTTGGTCATCGCCAGGGTCTAGGCCACGCCGGCGATAACACGCTCATCCGAGTACCTTTTCAGGGCACTCGGTGGATCCTCGGGACACCCCTCTATCTGGGGAATTCTGCTGCAGCTGGTCCCCACTGGGCGGGGATCTATGAGGTCAAGGAGCCCTTTCACGGACCCGACGAGGGCCTCCCGTGACTCCCTGATCAACCTTATCTCCTCTATGTAGAACTGATACTGGGCCTGGACATTGGTTCTCATGTCTGCCCAAATCCGCCGGCAAGTAAACTTGTCAAATTCGGCTACACACAGGGTAACTAATGGATTGGCTAAGATCACAGTCGGGTTGAGGACTTACTTTTGTAGTCGGCCTCCCACCCGGCCACGGTCTTCTCTAGTTCAGCCTTTTCCTTACCGTGCTTGACGACGGCCTCCTTCAACTCGGACCTTTCCCGCTCAAGCTCGGTGTTGGCCTTTGTCAGGTCGGCCTTGACCTTCTCGAGCTCGGCCTTGGCTTCTTCGGCCTCCTTCAGCGGCGATTCCCTCTCTGTTCGGGTCTTTAACTCTGTTTCGAGGTCTGCACCACAGATTGGCCAAGAGCTCAACTGTGCAGTCATAACACAACTGGGCAGTTGGGAACAACGCAGCTGGACGAATACATCAACGGTTCGGTCAGGAAGATATACTCGGGGATCTTACCTTTGATCTTTCTGGCTAGGGCCCATGTCTCCGCACTGAGTTGATCGGCGCCGCTCTTCAACCAGGCCTCCCTCCCCGCATCACGCTCCTTCATCTCGGCTTTCAATGCCCGGAGCTGCTCCAATTCTGCGAGGTGGGGAGCTACCTCGACCAAGATTTCCGTCATCGCCTCATTGCGGTCGACAAGCTTCTGCTCAGGATAAAAGACGGATCAAGGACGGAGTCAAACATCAAAACAAGAAGATTGCCAAAGCTCTACTACAAGAATCATATCGCAACCCCTTGGGACCCGCTGATGGCGGCGCGAAGCAGGCTTTCGCGCTCTCTCCTTGCAACGACTTCATCGAGCCTGAAGCTTTTCGCAGTACCGTCGTGAGTTGTCCACGTAAAGGTCCGGGGCATCACACGTGGAGGAGCTTCGATCCGAGGCAGATGTGGGATCTCTGGCGGCGGCGGCGGCGGCGGCGACGACGACGACAACCACGACAGCGACGGGGTCCTGGCCTCAGCACCGCCATCCCCCACGACTTCGGGGACCGGCTCAGGGGCTCCGCCCGCGGCTCCCTCGACGAGCAGCGCCTCGGGGGCTGGGGCCTCAGTCTCAGCAGCCACCTCCCGGTCGGGTGGCGTAGCGGCCCTTTAGTCGGGGACACCTCGGTCTCAGTGACCAAGCTGGCCGCCAGCTCAACAGGTGTGTGTTCACAGCCGCTAGCTCGGCTGGGGCAGACTCATCAAGTGGGGCGGTCGGGTCGACCTCCTTGAGATCGATATCGGCCCGCTTCCTGCACGACGAAACAATGCGTCACGACATTGCTTCAACACACAAAGACTTCAGAAGACCCGGAGCAGCACACCTCTTGGAGAACTTCAGCTTCTTGCCGGGCGACCTGCCCCCCGGCGAAGCGCTAGCTCCGGCAATCGGCCCGGTCGGCGTCATAGTCGGGGGTGGCGCATCAGCCCGAGTCGGCCCCGACTCCGGTATGGTCGGCTCGGGCGCCTCCGTCCCAAACGGCATCTGCTCTAGCCGGCCCCTCGGTGGCGCCACGGCCGGGCTCAACAACGTCGGGCTCAAACCCGCAGGTCTCAACCTGGGACTTGACCGCCTTGGCGTCGCGGCGGCGGTGTCCTTATTTTCAAGCTTCCGCTCACGGCGCGCGCCGTCATGGCCCCCTCACCCCGATATAAAATTGGCTTCTTCCCCGCTCTCTTGGAGTCGGGTTGGGCAACAGAGGGACTCCTCGGCCTCTTCTTCGACGCGACGGCCGACAATGGACGGGAGTCTTCATCAAATTCTTCATGCCACTATAAGTGAGCCAACCAAATGTGTCACGCTATGCAGAACAACTACGGTTCCACTGGCATTCATCACAGAAGAAGGTTAAAGGTTACCTTGGTCCGAGGCTGAATGAAGCTATAAGCCGCAACCCGGTGCTTATCGTCCTCGGTCGCGATCACCCCTTCGGAGAAGTAGCCGAACAGAGTCGCGGTCACTTTCCTCTTGTCCGCCGACTCGTTACCCACTCGGTCAGGATCATTTTTGCCTTTGAAGGCCCAGCCGAATGAGCTCCTAAGCTTCAGCGGCTGAACGTGCCTTGTCAGAAAGCGATGAGCCACCCAAGGACCTGTCAAGCCGGCCCTCTTGAGGTCATCTATCTTTGACAACAACAGATGTGCCTGGCCCATTTCTTCAAAGGTCGGCTCTGCTGACCAGTTTGGCAACACCGTCGGCGGCATACCGGTAAACGGGCGCAAGGAAGGAGCCAAATCGGCGCAATAAAACCACTCCTTGTGCCAGCCCTTCAGAGAAGATTTCAAGGGCAAATCGAGATATGTTTTCTTCCCATCGCTCCTCAGTTGAAGACCGGCCCCTCCAATCACATTGATATTGCTCTTGGAGGGTTGAGGCTTGATATGGAACAGATGTCGAAAGAGGATGAAATGGGGTTCAACACCCAGAAAGCACTCGCAAAGAGTAACAAATATATAGATCTGAAGAATGGAGTTGGGGTTCAGATGCACCAACTCCAGCCCATAGAAATCAAGGATGCGGTGGAAGAAATTAGAAGACGGAAGGCACAAGCCTCGATCGAAAAAGGAGGCGAAAACTACCGTTTCTCCAGGTCGGGGATTTGGGCTCGACTCATCCCTGGCCGACTGCCAGCGAATCACTTCTTGGCTAGGCAACTTCAGTTCGCTCTCCAGCTGCTTCAGCTTCACCGAGCCGCAATCTGAAATCGGCCAAGAACCCCCCGGCGCACCTGCAAGATCCGACGCCTTCGGCATGACTGGAGGCGGTGAGATTTGGGGAAAAAGCAAATCGGGGGCTTGGAGCAAACGACGAGGATTGAAATCACCCGAGTTCGGGTGGGGAATAGCAGCCGCTAACCCTAGCAGGGCGGGAGGCGAAAAGTTGGGCGCGAAGGTGGAAGACGAAGAGATTGGCTGATTTGGGGAAGACGACGGAATCTTTTTCTCTCTCCCCGTCTTTTTATAGAGCCGATGCCGACTAGATGGGCTTGGGCCTACACAGTCAGCACTGGGCCACCAAGATATGAGTTCCTACAGTAGCATGCTCCACGTGGGCCGCCTGCAGGCTGAGTTGAAATTATAGCGCTGGTGCTACCAACAGGAGCCGATGAGGTAAACAGATATGCTTCATGAGAGCCTTATTGCTAAACATATATGTTTGGATATCTGTTTTATTCACCAGGTCTCGAGGATATATCCTTACAAGGATCACAAGCTGGTCTTCATTAAAATTGGAGATATAGATATCTTTCTCGGGTACACCTAACCACGCTGTGGATTTATTTTCATAAAGTGGTACTCGGCCTACATTCGTGGCCGTCAGTTGCCATGAGCAACATTTTACCTGCTGACATGATGCGGAAGAGTCTAACTTTCGAGTAGTGCACTACTCGGGAGAGACTATAAATATCTTTTCCTGCTGACATGATGCATAGGAGTCTAATTTTTGAGTGGGACGCCACTCGGAAAAGACTATAAACCCCCTTTTTCCAGCTGATATGACGCTGAAGAGTCCCATATACGAGTAGCATCCTACTCAGCAAGACTATAAACATATATTCCGATTGACATGAAGTCAAAGAGTCCTATGTACGAGTAGTCTTCTACTCGGCAAGACTATAAAGTTTATTCCAGTTGATATGATACCGAAGAGTCGTACATACCAGTAGTAATCTACTCGGGAAAGACTTCCAGGTTAAAGATCTTTGACTTTATGTTTAATTGTCTTCACAATTAAGCACAAAGTCGGGGGCTACACCTAATAGGTGCGCCTATTCGGTGCACACTATTCATATATCTTTATGAAGCCCTTCATAGCCTCGCTGCCAGCTGACATGAAGCAGGACTCGGGAGAAGACTTACTCGGACAAAGAGTACTCGGGCGTACTGCACGCGAGCAACCTTCACCGTGAAGGACGAGCACTCGGCATCAGCTGTGACTCAACTATGAAGGTCTCAGGGGCTACTGTGGAGGCCATGGGCCCCGGGTACCTCATTACCAGTACATGGGCCACTCGGATAGAGGATGGGCTGAACCATGTAATTAGAGATAAGATAGCACCCGGCAGGCTGTACCTTGTATAATAAGGAAACATAGTCTTAGTCGGATAGGATTCTATCTCTAAGAAGGAAATCCCTTGGTCGTATCCGACTGGGATCCTTATCATGTACCCCTGTCCCCTAGTATATAAAGGGAGGCAGGGCGCCCCCCAGGGCAAGGACAACGAAAACAACCAGATCATCGATCTACATACACCTCAGAGGAATAACACCTCAACTGGACGTAGGGTATTACCTCACCTTGAGGGCCTGAACCAGTATAATTCTCTTCTGTTCCTCTGCAGTCCACCGAATTCACCCTCGCCGAGTAGCGCCATAGTTCTATTGCCGGTGCAAAGCATCGACACCGACCCGGCCCAGCTCGGCCGAGCCCTGACCCGACCCCACGCCTCCCACTACCACCATCGCGGTTTCTGCCAGTGCTACCACCCCGTCGCGCCCTAGCGCTCCCCCGTCATATATACTGACCTGTTGCCTCCTCTCTCCTCTCTTGCCTGCACCCTAGCCGCCGCTTGCCCCATCCGGAAGCCCTAGCCTCACCGTCGCATCTCCACCACCACTGCACACGTCGCCTCGCCCCAAGCGCCGCCGTCGCTCTATTCTGTCGCCGTTGCCGCTGATCCCCTCGGCCGCTGACACCAAGTGCTAGAGCCGTCGTCATGGTGAGTCCCACCGGCGCCATTATTTTGGAATGACATTATTACGGGTATTTATTTATTATCCTATATTCCTTGATTATGGCCATTATTTTGTTGTTGATACCTTAACCTTGCTACCCTGGGTGATTAATATTGACTAGCTGGATGTCTATTTAGTGATCTAGCTTGATTAATTAGGATTTGCTTAGCCATGCCTAGAAACTTTAGTGTCATTTTATGTGGGGAAACTATTCATTCACCCTGATTATGTTATGATTAATGGTTATACTTGCACGTTAGTTGGTCGTGATTGATTAAATAAACTTGCCAACTAAAACTTGACTGATGGTGGGTTGTGAGCACCGAGATTGTGGTTGATGCTAGTGGTGCTCATGACAATTAAGGACCGGTTCGCGGACTACTTGTTGCAAAGCAATACTGTACTAACCACAAGCTAGAATGGGTAATGGCGGGATTTGAAGTGTGATGACTTCAATAGGAGGCACCAGGGCTTTGTTTGTAGCTGATATAAGTCCACACATGGCAGTCGTCAATAAGTCCATGAGTTCGGGCATTGAGCCGTCTTGCGGGAAGGCATTGATCACCCCTACCAAAGACTGGAGGCTTGGCGGGAGGCTCTCCTATTGTGCAAGTTACATGGATGGTCTTGTCACAATCTCTATTCGGGTACTTTCGGGTATCGCGACGCATGGCTGACATGATGTTGCGATTGTGTCTTATGGGTAAATTGGTACACCTCTAGCCAGAGTAAAACTGTTCGAATAGCCGAGCCCGAGGTTATTGGGTGGCCTAGCAATGTTTTTTGTGATTAGACCCACACTACTCATAAATGGTAATAAATGATGGGAAATTTGTTAGTTCTAGGTTTGGAGGGTTTTGGTTTGGGCCTGACCTACATTGCAGTGTTGTTCAATGATTGGTTTAATCTTGATTAATAATCAAACTATATTATTTTAAGGTGTTTTTAAATGCAAGTGTTTAAATGTTGTTTTATGCAAATAAGCCATACTATGCCTTTCCTTTGGAAGTCCTGTTGTGTTATTTTTCATTTCCTTGTGTGGCTTGTTGAGTATGGTGGGTGGTACTCAATCTTGCAATATTACCATCAGCGGAGTGAAGATTTGCGTGGAAGGAGAAGTTTGGTGTTTGGCTTATACTCTAGTTGAGCTACCTGTGGGCTTGGTGTTGATGCTAGCTAGTTGCTATTCCGCTGCTGATTTCTTCTGTGTGAGGACCAAGTACCTTGGTTGATTCCTTGATGAGGATTTAATGCACAAATTAGCTTTGGAAATTTTGTGGAATTTCCAAGCGTGACAATGATTGATATGATTGCGAGGTATGAAACTGTGGAGGCCATGGGCCCCAAGTACCTCAAGGAGGGCAATTACGGCCACTCGGACAGAGGGTAGGCCGGTCTCTACAATTAGAGATAGAGTAGGACTCGGCTTCATATTACCTTGCATGACAAGGAAAGGGACAAAGTCCTAGCCGGATACTCTATGTACTGATAAGGAAAGCCCTTGGTCGTATCCGACTGGGTTTCCTACCCTATAATCCTCATCCCTTCAGTATATAAGGAAGGGTAGAGAGCCCCTTGGGGCATATGACAATCTCATTAGAGAATACCGCGAAAGCAATACACCACAACTGGAAGTAGAGTATTATCTCACCCCGAGGGCCTGAACCAGTATAAATCATCTTGTCTTTCAAAGTCCATCGAGTTTCGGTCTGACGAATAGCCCCATATAATTATTGCCGATACAAAACATCGACAGTTAGCACGCCAGGTAGGGGCTTCGTCGAGATCATCGTCATCAAGCCTGATGGATCCAACCGTAGGAGTCGACGGCACCAACTTCACCTCTGGACAAGCCATCAGCTTTGGGAGCCTTGACTTCATCACCGACAATCTCAGCAATCTCACCTTGTTCGACTCGGTTTCAACCCGATCAGCTAGGGACCAAGCCAACTCAGCGCCGGTTGGCCTACTCAACTCCGCAGCAGTTTTCAACATCCTGCTTCGGCAACACCCAAGATCTTCGAGTTCTGGGACAACTCTTTTTCTTGATATTCGACTCAGATTCGGCTCCGAGCCGATTGAGATCGGGTACGGGGAGACGAGATCGTCAGATTCCCACTCGGACTCAACAACACCGCAATAATCTTCAATTCCAATCTGATGTGGCAGACTCAATCCTCTGGAATTCGACTTGGATATGGCCCAGAGCCGCTCGAGATCGGGTCCAGGGTGGTTGGGGTCATCATCACACAACTAAACTACTCTGAATCCGACTCCCAGTCGGACAGCAACTCAGGAAGCTTTTCTCCACCACGTGAGGTCTTCATGGCATCAAAGGGATCAACTCCAACACAAGATACATGCCGACTATGCGATCAGCAGGAGGAGGAGGCTGACCGACTGCGTGAGCAACAGGAGGAGGATGCGTGACACCGGCAAGCCGAGTGCGACGCTCGCAATGACAACTTGCGCAAGACTGGCAGACTGCTCAACAAGAGATCCTCCAAACCCGAGTAGGCTATCACAACGTCTTCGTGACACCACAACAGAACGTCATGGCTGCTGCCACCCTGTTAGACACCTTGCAGTTTGGGCCCGACCACCAAGCTACCATGACCATCACAATGATCAAGGCAATGATCACCACTTTGGCTTGTCAACAACGACAATAATCTGGAGACACTTTCATACCGTGAAACAAGACAACTTTAGACACAGTGGTTTCATCTGCTTCAGCACGACGCCAAGTAGCTGGCCCTGGCCAGCATCACTCAAAGTCATGACATACGTCACTCGGCAATCCGAGTAACGATCGATGACGGCATCATCATGACGGCTGCTGTAATAACCAGGACACCCGAGGACGACTACGGCGGGATCTCCGCCACGATATTAATGTTTGACGCCGAGAATGCGAGGAGGATGAGTGCCGCCAACTAGAAGATGAGCATGAGCGTTTCGGCCTCTACCACAAGCGATTTCATTGCCGTAGTCGGAGTCGGAGCCCTCACACAGATGAAGGAGTACCGGCCTTCACCCATGAGTTGTAACAAGTCGACTGGCCATCAGGCTTCAAGCCGACTGGAATTGAGAAATACAATGGGAAGACCAACCCTGAATCTGGCTTACAGTCTACACTCTGGCAATCCGAGCAGCTGGAGGGGATCAAAGGCCATGGCTAACTACCTCCCAGTCGCTCTAGCCGACTCGGCGAGGACATGGCTGACAGGACTTCCCAAGCGGTCAATTAGCTCCTGTGGAGAACTCCGGGAATGCTTCATTGCCAATTTCCAAGGCACGTACGAAAGACCATCTTCCGAGTAGGACCTATATGTTGTCACTAGAGGAAGAACGAGTCCCTCCGCGACTTCATCAAGCAGTTTTTCGAGAAGAGAAACTCGATACCCAAGATCAAGGATGAGGTTGTCATCGCTGCCTTCCGCAAGGGAGTCAAAGACACCCCTGTTCATCGCTAAGTTTACTTGGAAGCCTCCAAGCTCATTCGATATGGTGAACAAATACGCCGACTCAGCCGACACCGTTGCTTAGGCCTTGGATGACAAGAAGGAGCCCTGACAAAAGGAGCAGAAGGACATCGATGAAGCGGCCCTAGCTAAGGCTGGGAACTACAAACGCAAGTCGGATGGCCTCATTGCGGCAGTTGATCGCAACCGTCCTCAACCTCCTAGAATTGAAGATTATCAGAACGACAAGTGACATACTTGGGGGTTCAAAAGCTCAAATGCAAGGGTGGCATCCCCACTCCCAACTTGTGCAATACCGAACAGCTAAGTCGTTTTCTGATAAATATTTCCTCTTTTATATGATATTCTCATCTAAATGGGCTAGGAGGCAACTCACTTCCTTATGGTTTGACTCAGATACGGCTTAGTGCTAGTTGGGATCAGATCTAGATGAGATCGTCAATTCCTCACTTGGCCTCGCCAATGCCATAGCCGCTTACACCTAATAGGTGTATATAGTGCACATTTTCTAGTTTTGCTCTTAATCATTGCAAAAGTACTCGAGTAGCATAAATTCCGATCCATGAAGCTTTGCTCCATGAAAGGCAAATTCAAGTCACCTAAAACATGTGTCTGGGAAAGAGCCATGAACAGACTCCCAACGTTCGGGGGCTATGACTAGTCTGGCAGAGTGTTTAAACGTAAGGAGTCAACTACTCGGGGAAATTAATATCAATAAGAGAAGGAACACATATTTACATATATTGTAAAATACATAAATGTTCTTCGGATGATTGTTTTCTTCATCAGATTCTACTCATCCAATATGTTTATAATGCAGGGCCAGTTCCGGATACGCGTAACAGGAACTCATGGCTACAAGCCTATCTCCTACGCTCAGGGGCTGGACTAGTCTGCCATGATACACTTGGAGTGCGACACATCAAAAATCACTCAGAATGCTCCATGAGGGCTAATGACCGAGTACTTGCGCCAGTCGGGACACGGATGTCACCTTTACCTTGGTACACTCCATGGGGGCTAATAACCGACCTCCAGCACCAGTCGAGGCTTAGGTACCACACTGCTGGGTAGGGTACACCCCATGAGGGTCGCCAGCCAAATCCTATGCTTTGCGAGGTTCGGGTACCTTATTTGGTCATGACTCTGTTGGGTAGGGTATGCCCCACGAGGATCGCTAGCCGAATCCTATGCTAATGCAAGATTTGGCTACAATTTTCCCAGGTTGGGTATGCCCCAAGAGGGTCGCCAGCCAAATTCTGTGCTAGCGCAACGTTTGGGTACATTTGGCCAAAACAAGGAAACAAGCCACTACTGGAGCTTTCAGTCGGAGGTAACACCAAACCTAGAACCTATGGAGGTGCTCATTATTTTTCAAGACTGGAAGACCCCAATCATTCGATTCCTACTGGAAGACGAACTTTCTAAAGATCGCAACGAAGCCGAGTAAGTCAAGCAACGGAGCAAAAGCTTTATCATAGTCGAAGAAGACCTATATCGTCAAAGCGTATCTGGAGTTCTCGTGCACTGCATCACACTTGAAGAGGGCAAGCAGATCCTGCAATCTATCCACTCGGGCATCTGTGGCAACCATGTTGCATTCAGAACATAAGTCGAAAAGGCTTGCAGACAAGGATTCCTCTGGCCGATTGCGGTTACCGACACTGAAGCACTCAACCTGTCATACAAGGGATGTCGATTTTTTTTCGGCAAACTCACCTACCGGCACAAGAGTTGTAGGCTATCCCAATTCTGTGGCCCTGTCTAAGGGCTTGACATGGTCAGGCCGTTCAAGAAGGCACCAGGAGGGTTTACACATCTGTTCATCGCGGTGGACATCTTCACAAAGAGGATTGATTCTAGACCTGTTGCTACCATAACTACGGCTTGGGCGAAAGACTTCATACTGAGTATAATCTACAGATCTAGAGTCCCCAATTGCATCATTACGGGCAACACGCTCAGTTCACGGGTGGCATATTCAAAGATTTCTGTGACGATTTCGGTATCAAAATCTGCTATGCTTTGGTGGCACACCCCCAAAGAAATGGGCAGGTTGAGCAATGATCAAAATCTTTGGATTTTATAGGGTTGCATTGGGTAGGTTGGTTTGGGCCGGCTTATTCGGTAGTAGGCCGAAGATATGAGTTCTTAAATAGCATGCCCTAATGGGTCGCCTGCTAGTCGTACTAAAATCATGATGCAGGTGCTATTTTACAAGAATCTATTAAATAATCAAATACGCTTCATGCTAAGCCTATAGTTGGGTGTATACAGTCGGGTATCTTGATTATTTTAAGGTATTAAGGATATATTCTTATAAGGATCAATAGCTCGTCTCCATTAAAATTGGGGATGCAGGTATCTCTCAAGTACACCTCATCATACATTGGATTTACTCCATAGTGATACTCGGCTTACATGCTTAGCCAAATTGCCTTGAGCAAAATTTTCAGCTAATATGTAGCTGAAGAGTCCAATTTCTGAGAAACATATCACACGGGAAAGACTTAAAGGTTAAAGATCTTTGACTTTATATTTAATTGTTTCCCAATTAAGCACAAAGTCGGGGGCTACACCTAGTAGGTGCGCCTATTTGGCGCACACTATTCATCTATGAAGCCCTTCATAGCCTCGTTGCCAGCTGACATGAAGCAGGACTCGGGAGAAGAAGCACTCGGACAATGAGTACTCAGGAGCAAAGCACTCGGGAATCTCTTCACCGTGGAAGATGAACACTCGGCATCAGCTGTGACCCAACTATGAAGGTCTCAGGGGCTATTGTCGAGGCCTTGGGCCCCGGGTACCTCAAGGAGGGCAATTACAGCCACTTAGCTAGAGGGTAGGCCGGTCCCTACAATTGAAGATAAAGTAGGACTTGGCTTCATATTACCTTGCATGACAAGGAAAGGGATATAGTCCTAGCCGGATACTCTATGTACTGATAAGGAAAGCCCTTGGTCGTATCCGACTGGGTTTCCTACCCTGTAACCCTCATCCCTCCAGTATATAAGGAGGGGTAGAGAGCCCCCTGGGGCATATGACAATCTCATCAGAGAATACCGCAAAAACAATACACCACAACTGGAAGTAGGGTATTACCTCACCCCGAGGGCCTGAACCAGTATAAATTGTCTTGTCTTTCGAGTCCATCGAGTTTCAATCCGACAAATAGCCCCATATAATTATTGCCGATACAAAACATCGACAGAAACAATATCAGATGTCTTGTTTGTAAGAAAATGCCGACTTCATCTCCCACCCCCAGCTAGCCAACTGGGGGGTCGAAGAAACGCCCGGCCAGCCCCTCAGCCGACTAGCCTAGCTCCAAGAGAGCTGGGAAATAGCTGGTCAAGGAACTGGCCAAAAAGAAGCAGACGCCGACTAGGCCATCTGGCGGTCCGAAGATAAAGGACACTAGCGCCACTACCCCAACATCACCAGCTGCTCCAGCCATAGTGCCGACTGCTGCCTCGTCTGCCGCATCGATCGCCGTGCCGACTGCCACACTGACCACCGTGCTAACTAGCTAGCCACCACCTAGTGCTATGCCAACAAGCCTAGCGCCAGCTGACGTGGCAACAAGCAATAAGCTCTCGGGCTCACCTCCAGTGTCCTCACCCCGTGGTGCACACGGGTTGAGGTTCAAGACCTCCAAGAGGTACTCAATCTTCTAATTGTCTTCAAATATCTTAGAGTTATTGCAATGTCTTGAATGTGATGCCTTTTTGCACGAAGCCCAACGACGTGGACCCCAAAGGGCCAGCTCCAGCTCCTAACACCACCCTGGTTGAGGTTGAGGCTGAGCCAAGTGCTGCCCCAGCCCCTGAGGGCATGATAGAGCACTTGGCCGCCCACCCTGCCTCACCCAGCCGGGCGACAGCAATCCCAACTGCCAAGCTAGCTCCTCCGACCGATCCAAGGCCTCCGACTCTCTCCTCCGGAGATGACTCAGATGTGGCTTCCCCAGGCTTGGAGCGTCGCCATGCAACCCGCCAAAGGTGTTTAGCTGGGCGAACCTGAACAGAAGCGTGGACACGTTTACACTGGATGAGGAGGCCGCCAATAAGGAGTGGATCGAGCTGTATGAGGCTACAATCAAGGCCTCGCAGCAAGTCCAGGTAAGTAGTCTGACTCGGCTGAAATTGCTATATTTTTATCTATGTTGTCGCAGTAGTTGATCTTTGTCTTGTGCAGAAAATAACTGCCATGTCTGAGAAGTTGATCCGAGCATTCACTAGGCTCGCTCCTCAGATTACTCATCTGACCAAGCTTCAGCAAGAGAAGGACGAGATCTAGCGGAAAGGCAAGGAGCGGGAGGAATGGCTTCTGGGTGCCGTGAACGAGCTCCGAGAGGAGAAATTTGACCTCATAGGCAAAGTCCGAGGAAAGTCCATGCCATTTCCCGAGTACATGCTTGCTGTCATATTCTTCTGCTAATACTTAGTACTCTGCCTTTGTAGTTCATGAGACGACCATATACAATCAAATCAACGAACTTAGCAGCCTAAAGGAGTTTGAGGAGCTCAGGACTGCAAAAGCCAAGTTGGAGACTGAGTTTGCAGGTATGCCACTCTTCTTCTATTGTCTGCCTCTGATTATATCTCGGCTTGTTCTGTCTAGCCTTCTTACAGCCTGCCCATTGGATAGACTACATGGTCAAAGTGCATTCATAGTTTGATTCCTTTGGTGAGCACATCCGACTAGTGGAAGACTCCCACAACGCCCTAGTCGATCCTGCTAAAGCTTTATTGGACATCATGCAGCAGGAGGAGGCCGGCCCCAGCACTGCTATCGCCGCCAATGTACTTCAGCGTCTTCAGGCAGCTACGGTGACCCTGAAGTCCTTTATGATGGAGCATGCTATCTAGGCTTCATGCAGGCCCTCGCCATGATATCAAGGCAGTCAGCGAGGGGTTTGCTGATGGCATGACCCCCGAGCAAGCGTTGGAGTTAATCGACCAGTTGAATAAAATTGCTGAAGCCATTGACGAGGAGATCACTCTGTAGCTGCACAAACAAGCATTCTGAGTACTCCATGTATGTGTTGCTAGATATGTACAAACAGTGTTATGCACTTTATGTTGTACAGATGTAAATATGTAGGTTGTTTTGCTGCTTGTAAAATAGACCAAGTACTTGAATTGTCATAGTCGTCATTAGTCTTATCCGACTAGCTATGTATGCGTCGCACCCCAAAATCACACTAAGTCTAAAATATCCTCTCATTTCTAGAAATTTTTAAAAGTCGAAATAAGCCTACAGCCATTTAAAAATCACCAAGATAAACTCATTTTGGAATGTAGGAATTTTTGTTGGATTCCTCTTGCCTCAAAATGCTTAAACAAATTTTACTGGAACTTTCAGATCATCCTAACTAATTTTAATCTCACAAAAACCCCTGTCATTGTATTTATAAATTCAGAAATTAAAATAAATCCTTTTCTTTCTCCACTCCCTCGGGTTGGGATTCCCAGCCTGCTCCGACCTCCCCTCCTCTCTCTCCTTTGCCCTGGCCTGCCCTGCCCGCACAGCCTCCCTCTCCCCGACCCAGCTGGCCTATGGCCATGTCAGCGCCCCCGCTCACTAACGAGTTGCCCCTACTCATCAATCGTCCCCTACCTTGCGCCGCTCTCCTCTCTCTTTCCTGGCCAAGAACTTCTCCCCTTCCTCTACTCGATTCCATCAATCCGCCAGGCCATTTCTCGAATTGATTGAGGGGATTTACTCCCCTTAATCCCCTCTTCATTTCTCCTCAAAAGCCCTGGAGGAAACCACACTTAATCGCCCTAAATGGACAGCCGTTTCTCCCAGGTGAGCCCACTACCATTGATTCCAGCCATCGACCTCCTCGGCGCCATTCCCCCTCCCTAGTTGACAATAAAACGGAGCCCCATTCCTCCTCTCCCTTTCCTCTCACCACCGAAGATCCCCGTCGCCCCTAACGCCATTGCGCCGCCTCCCCTAGCTCTGCTGCCGTTGCCGTAGCTCTGGCCGTCCTCCGCTAACGACCTCAACCACATCGGCCCTTGGCGACCCCTTCTCTGGCTTCGCCATCCCCGTCCTCACCTCGGCATCGACTTCCTGCAGCCCAACGATCACCGGAGAGCAGTCCTCGGCATCGTTCCAAACTGCGCCGCCGGCCACTCCCGATGCCCTCCATCGCCGTGCCTTTACTGGTGAGCATCGCTCCTCTCCCTTTCCCGCAAGCCCACTGCCCCGCCACGCCCCCTCGCCGCCAGCGAGCCTCGCCACCCATGCGCCCGTGCCGCTGTCCTCACCTGAGACCGACAGATGGGGCCCACCTATCGGCGCCACCCCCTTCTCTCGGCCGCTGACGCCATAAACCCGTTTTTAATAGAAAAATAATTCAAGAAATTGGAAATATTAACTTAAATTTCACCTAAACTTTTAACGGCCATATCTTGGTCGTTTGAACTCCAAATCGACCCATTCAAGTCTCTAAATTTTCCTTAAAATGTCAAGAACCCATTTATGCACTTGGTTTCTGTTCTTATGGTTTTCTTATCTTTTGGCCCTCATTTGTGTTTGGACATGTAGATGTTGCCGACTTGGACGATCTGTAGATCCTCGTGGTCGACTATGAAGACGTTGTGTGCGAGCAAGGCAAGTCATACCTTCCCTTCGATCATGCTGTGTACCTATTATTGTGAAAAACTATGATTATTTAAATTATTGTATTTCACTTTATTAAATTCCCGTGTAAATATTGTTTTCTTTAGCCCCTCCTATATTCCTTGTTATGGCCTTATAATTGTTATATTATTTCTTTGTCAACCCTAGTATCAAAATTGTCTAGAGAGCTCTATATGTGGTCCTTACTAGAACTTTTAGGTCTATGCTTAGCCATGCAAATTAGAAATAACTTAGAGAATTTTCTATAATGTTAAACTTTGGGAATAACTCTAAAATCATGCTTAATGTTGGAATTTTGGCAATTGGCCAGGACATGCTAAACCCCATTCAAAATTCACAAACTTTGTTTTTGGCTAGGCTCGGGGTACGTGGTTTTGTTAATAGTACCTCGGCCATCATTAGGACTAGACTTCCGGCCTCTGTTGCAAAGCATAAATCATACAACCACATGTCTAATGGGTAAGGTTTAATCCGTAAGCTTAGTCCAGCTTTAAAAGATTTGACACGGTGGGGCAGATGACGCGCAGAATGAGTCTGATGTCTCCGCAAGTGAAGGCCAAGATGGCAAAGATGCATGGGGGCTTAGACCACGTCTTCTCGACCTAGGTCGCCTGGCAGGGGACAAGAGGTTGTTAACACCAAAATTTGGTACGGTTCGTTATCATGCTCGGTTAAGGAAAGAGGCTATATCAGCCAATGGAAGCTAATCCAGAAGAAGCCGAATTCAGGAAGGAATCGTGAAGACCACAGCATGGCAGTTAACTATTTTATCTATAAATTAGGTAGCTTTAATAATTTAGGAAAACCTGATCTCGTGTCTGATCAGGGCTTGTTAATTTTCCTTTTATAGTTAGGAAACTCCTATTTCGTATCCAATCAGGACTGTATCAATCTCGGGGTATAAATACGTATGCCCGGGTACCATGTAAATCATCACACAAATCAATACAAATTCGGCGCATCGCCACCCTTTTCAATGGGTTCTTGCTTCTCGAGCCGGGCTGCATCGGTTAAGTTCAACCTCCTGCAAGAGGGTAAGTCTCGTTATCCTGACTATCGTATCGGCTAGGACTTCCTCGGTTAGGTCCGGTATTCTAGTTGGTCTACGGTAATCGGCTTACCACGATATATCTATTCTGTCTACGGCTGCATCAGTTAGGTTTGATCTCATAGTCCGAGTAGATATATCACATCACGCGTGCATAGATTTATCGGCTTACTGGGTGTAATTTATCATCAGTTTGTGCTGCATCAGTTAGGTCCGACCTACTAAACTGCCTGCGATAAGTTATTCCTGCTAGGTTGATAGATTTTATGCAAGCGTTTTATCGGGATGTATAGCCGATAAGTTATCGTACATCACAATTGCATTAGATCTATCGGCTCATCGAGATTCTTTTATCATTATTAATCTGTGCTGTATCAGTTAAGTTTGACCTACTAGATTGGTAATGATAGATTTATCCTTGTTCAGCCGATGGGTTTATATGCAATGTTTTATCGAAGTGCCTAGCCGATAAGTTATCTTTTAAGCCGACTGCATTGTCTTTTTCTGATTGTCTACATTATCATCGGCTATCTAGCCGATACACATGTTCTATTGGTAGTCGGTTGATTTATTTATTTTACCTATTTATGCCATCATCGGCTTCTAGTCGATGTATAAGTGCTTTAGTTCATATCGGCTATCGGCCGATGAAACGAGTCCAAATCGGCTTCTAGCCGATTGGCTCACTGGTCTAATATTTCTATTTCCTTGTCAATTGCAGGGTCAAATTGAGTGGCACGCCTACGAACCTCAAATTTAGGACCTGCACTGGAGTTAAGCAAATCTCCCAGGCTTTCACGTGTCTAGTGCATCGAACCACATCATCAGCTCGTTCTCAACGCTGCTGGTGATTTTCGGTGTCAACAGAGGTCTAGGTCGGTCTGTTGTTTAGGGTTGAACTGAGTGAAGTGTTATGTCATGTTCTCTTCTGAGGCACCATGGCGGTGCACGACATATGGTAACACGTGTGAGGTGTGTCTTGTCGGTAAAGTGTACACCTCTAGCTAGAGTATAAACTATTCGAATATTCACGCCCTCGGTTATGCGTAAGCCTAACAATGTACCCAAGTTAGAGTTTTTCCTCTCTTGATGACTTAATGGCACAATTGGTTAGATTCTTGGTGTAGCCTAGGGAAAGGCATGTTGGCGCAGGTGCGCACTATTCGTTCATAATCTTGTTGTAGAAATAGGACACCTTTTATTTAAAATCCCTTAATAATTAAAAAGTATTTCTACCTGCCCCTTTATCTGTAAAATGTAATCATATGAATATTCCTTGGACTCCCTTGCATTATATTTGTATTTGCCGGTATGATTTGTTGAGTACTGTGGTTGTACTCAATCTTGCTCCACTCCCTCCAATCCAGATGAGATGTTCCCTGGAGATGAAGGCTTTGAATATTAGCTCGTTCCTGCCGTCTCGTGCCTGTGGGCTTGGTCCCCGGCCCGTTCGAACGTTTTATTTGTTTATCTTTGAATGATGGATCTTGGTCACCCCTGTAATAAACTTCCGCTAATGTACTATATGTGATTTATTACTAGCTACCAATAGATGGCTTTATTTACTGCAATGGAAGTAACGATTGTACCCAGTAGAACAGCACGCTTAGACAACGGTAGGGAAGAAAATTCAAGGCAAATGGCTAAATGCTAAGCACCTGCTGCACCTTGATCACGTTGATGTCTCCTCTGTTCCTTAAGAAAAAGGAAAACAGTAAAGAGTGAAATCAAATATATAGAACCAGATAATAATAAGTACAAAAAAATGCATTCATAATTCCAAAACCCATTTCTATTAAAATATGTATTTTCTGCTAATTTTCTAGCTGTCTGAATCCTATCCATCGGTTGATTGGATTGGTAGAAGGACTAAGGCTGAGTTCGAATCAGCCGGTTGAACCCAAAAAACACCTCATTTTCCATGATCACGCTTTCCGAACTGCTAAACGGTACGTTATTTACAAAAATTTTCTATATAAAAGTTGCTTTAAAAAATCATATTAATTCATTTTTTAAGTTTAAAATAATTAATACTTAATTAATCATGCACTAATGGCTCACCTCGTTTTGTGTGATGTTCTTCCTCTCCCCTCTTCCCTCACTTCCAAACTCTCCCTAAGGTGTTAGAAACTTATACATCAATTTGCTTTGCTTAATATGATCACTCTTATGTGGAATCATACACTAACTAGTTTGTGATGCCATCGAATTTTCCTCCTTTGCTCTTCTGCTTCTTCCTTTGAAATCGTTGGCTTAAGGTTTTGCACTATGAATCCCTACCAGTGCACCTAATGACCGGGTCTTAGGATTTTGGGTTTACGGGAGAGAAAAGTAGCGCTCGTTCTCATCTCATTGCCCTTTCTTATATAGGTACTAGTGGGACTCGGGGACTAAAACCAAATCTTATCGGATTTGTTACTGATCAAACAAAGTCCTTTTATCTCTAATTTTCGTTTTCTTGTGGGAGAGGAAAACCGGGTGGTTAGTTCTCTTTTCCCCTTATTTGTCTCGGCAATAAACCGAAACGATCAACCAACATTCTCCCCTTGATCGTGAGACTAACTGACAAGTCTACTAAGTGAAACAGCTCTCCAAAGCAATGTGCCATAACGACATTAAACTTCATTGAGACAACAAGACTTATAGTTTATTACGGTACTCAGATAAACTCCTAACTTATCTTAGCGGGTGTTGATTGATCCTTATGCCCCCTTATATCCAGGATCTTAGTCAAGGCAATTACTTATTCCCATGCTAGCAACATGATCCTTAAACAAATTGGGAGGTAAGCCTTTGGTAAGCAGATCCGTGAGCATAATCTTAGCACTGATATACTTAATCTAAATAGTCTGATCCTAGACTCTATCTTTCACAACATGATATTTAATATCAATGTGTTTGGCAGCTTCACTTGACTTGTTACTCGTCTAGAAAACTGCGGCCTCATTGTCACAGTATATTGTAAGTGGTTTATCAATGTTGTCTACCACTTTTAATCCAAGATAAAATGTCTAAGCCATACAGCCTACCCCGTAGCATGATAGCATGCCACAAATTCTGCCTGCATTGTTGACGATACAGTCAAAGTCTATTTGGAGTTTGTCCATGAAATTGCTCCTCTTGCTAGGGTCAAGATATAGCCTGAGGTGAATTTCTTAGTATCTACACACCCTACAAAATCTGCGTCTGAATAGCCTAAAATTTCAAGCTTTTCAGACTTTCTGTATGTAAGCATGTAATCCTTAGTTCCTTGCAAATAACATAGAACTTTCTTAACTGCCTTCCAGTGGTCTAATCCTAGATTGGACAAGTATCTGCCAAGCATCTCGGTAACAAATGCTAAGTCTGGTCGCATACAGACTTGAGCGTACATTAAACTTCCAACAGCTGAAGCATACGACACCGTTTTCACGATATCTGACTCTAACTGATTCTTCGGGCTTTGGAATGATCCAAACTTATCGCCCCTTCATAATTGGAGCAGGCGATATAGAGCATTTGCTCATGCTGTATATTTCTAACACTCTGCTGATGTATGCATTATGAGATAATCCCGGTACTCCTTTAGATCTATCTTGGTGTATTTCGATGCCTAAAACATAAGATGCTTCACTGAGAACTTTCATATCGAATTTGGATGACAAGAATTACTTAGTTTCTCACAGTAGATTCTTATCACTGCTAGCTAACAAAATATCATCCACATAGAGTACTAGTATTATAAACTTTCCACCCTTAACCTTAACATAAATGCAGTTGTCCACCTCGTTTTCCTTAAATCCGAACTTCTTGATGATTTCATCAAATTTCAAATTCCATTGTCTGGACGCTTGCTTAAGTCCATAAATGGATTTCTTAAGTTTGCATGCTAAATGCTTATTTCCTTCCATAACAAAACCTTCTGGTTGTGCCATGTAAACATTTTCATTTAAATCACCATTTAAAAAGTTGTTTTTACATCCATATGATGGAGCTCTTAGTCATAATGTGCAACTAAGGCCATGATAATTCTAAATGAGTCTTTCTTAGAGACAGGAGAAAATATATCATTATAATCAATTCCTTCTCTTTGTGAAAAACCCTTTGCTACAAGTTTTGCCTTGAACCGTTCGACATTCCCTTTGGAGTCCAGCTTAGTTATATAGACCCATTTACAGCCTACTGTTTTGACTCCAGTAGGAACTTCTACTAGATCCCAGACATTGTTATAACTCATAGATCTGAGCTCATTTCCATGGCTTGAAGCCACTTGGATGAGTGCTTATTTGTCATAGCTTCCTTAAACGAGGTAGGGTCATCTACCTTCCCAATATCTTCACTCATGTAGACCTCATAATAATTAGGAATTGCAGATCTCCTCTCCCGCTGTGATCTTCTTAATTGCTGAGTTTCATTATTGACCACTTGTGTTTGAATAGCTTCTTCATTCTATGCTACTGAAGTTTGTTGAGATTCATTATCAGTTTCCTCAACAACAGGTGCAGTTCCAATGGGTCCAGAATTACCACCTGATGGTTCTACATTCTGAGGCACAATCTGAACAATGGGAGCATTATTCTCTTGGATTTCCGGTAATGCCACATTAGTCTGAATCTCCTCAAGATTAATTTCCCTTTCCTGTGAGCTCCCCTAATCTAGATTTCTAAGAAGACAGTGTGTCATGTTTCCACAAACTTAGTGACACGGTCTGGACAATAAAATCGGTATCCCTTAGATGTTTCTGGATATCCGATGAAGTGACAGCTCATAGTCTTAGGATCTAATTTCTTCAAATGTGGGTTGAAAATTCTGGCTTCTGCATGACAGCCCCATACACATAAGTAGTTCAGAGTTGGCTTTCTTCTGGTCCATAACTCATAACGTGTCTTAGGCACTGATTTGCTAAGAACACTATTAATTATGTGGGTAGCTGTTTTAAGTGCTTCAATCCATAACTTATTTGTCAGAGTAGAGTAACTAAGCATGCTCGGCACCATATCCATAATTGTGCGGTTGCGTCGCTTTGCCACTCCATTCTGTTGAGGTTCTCTAGGCATGGAATATTGGGCTACTATCCCATGTTGTTGAAGAGTTTAGCCAAACGGACCAGGTATTTGCCCAAATGGAACAGGTTTCCCATAGTATTCACCACCACAATCCAACCTCACAACCTTAATTTTGCATTGTGCTGATTTTCCACTTCAGCCTTAAATATCTTAAATTTTTCAAGTGATTTGAAACGATCGCTGTCGGCGAAATGGGACTGGGGGTCCCACAGCCTGCGGGGACGCGTGGATCTCCGGCCACATCGGCTCTTCCGGGGGACATATCTTGCACGACCAGCTGCCGGCAGGGAGGCCGTGTCTCCCGCCGGTCGTCCGTGCCCGGATGCGTCGCCCGCGGCCCCGGGTGCTCGTCCCCGCGCCCGGACGCGCCGCCTGTCGCCCGGGAGCGCCGCCTCCGGCCCCGAGTGAGTGCCGCCCGGAAGCGCCGCCTCCGGCCCCGGGCGCGTGTCGCCCGCGCCCGGAGGCACCGCCTCCGGGCGTGTGTGGCAACCAGGCGACAGCAGACCAGCTCTAGCCCCCCGTAGCCGCTAAGCAGGCGGCGACTAGACGCTCCTCCAGGCACGGCGCAGCAGGCGGGCGCCGACCGGCACGACAAAGACATAGCACATCTCTCTCTCACCATGGATGACCGGCACTGTGGACTCCCCATGATTATAAAAGGAGGATCCAAGCCACCGAGAAAAAAAAACGGGGGGGGAACTTCTTCCAATCTCTGCTCTAGGCTCCTGAGCTCACTCTCTACTGTTCTCCTTTTCCGGCACCGGCCGTGAGCTAGCTTTACTTTGTAACCACCATACCACATTCATCCACCTGATAGCATACACACAGGAGTAGGGTTTTACGCTCCGGCGGCCCGAACCTGTATAAATCCCGTGCTGTTCATCGTCTTCCCCGCGAGATACTACGATTCGGACGGTCCGGACCCGATTCGGACGGTCCGGACCTTCCCGTCTCCAGCTCGGGCCCCTAGGCTCCGGACGGTCCGGCCCCGGTTCGGACGGTCCGAACCCTGCTTCCTCTCGTCTTCTTCGCCGATTCATCTAACCATCTTTCTTCCTGACGCCGGTTGCACCTGAGAACTACTCCCCTGGCCGAATCTCAAAGGGGGGTCTCCTGACTTCCCGCCGTCGAGGTTTCGTCCTCCGACAGCTGGCGCGCCAGGTAGGGGGAGTTTCCTTTTCAGGTGGTACGCCGGCAGCACCGGCGCGCTCCATGGCGACCGGCCATCATCATCAGCAGGATTCCGACGACGAGTCCGGCGGCTTCACCCCGCCGGACAATGCTAGCCCTCTGGCTAGCTCACCGCGTTCCCCCACGTCTTCCTGGGGGCGCGCGGTGCGCGCTGCACGGGCCGACTTCACCCAGTGGTGGCCTGGCCGAGCGGCCTCGGCACCTCCTTCTGCGGAGGGAGCCGGTAAGTGCCCGGCTGGGTCCGCCGCGGCCTCATTCGTGAGGCATGAACAGGCGCGCCGCTCCACGGCGCGCCAGCATCAGGACATCCAGCCGGCGACGCCGCAGGAAGCCCTCCAGGCGGCGAAAGCTCTCCTGCGCCACCCCCCGGCTTCCACCGGAGGCAGCGGCCGGGAAAGGCGGTGGCTCGGCGAGGTCGCCGACCTCGTGGGTACGGCCCATCGCCTGATCACCGTCGGCAATCCTGCAGGAGCTGGCGAGTCCTCGCGTTCCGCCTCGCGCCGGGACAGGAGGAAGCGCCAGAAGGCCAAGGCGGCTGCTGAGAGCTCCGCCTTGGCTGCTGCGGCCAGTTCCCGGGGCGACATCGCCCACGAGGACAACGACGGCGGCGGTAAGCGGCAAAGGGCCGCACGTGCGCCGCCGCCGCCGGCAACGGCCCGGGGATGGTGCGCCTTCCACCAGACGGACCGGCACGACCTTACGGAGTGCCGCGCCGTTGAACACTTGGCCAAACGGCTCGAGAAGCGGCAGTAGGCCGAGCCCGGTCGAAGCCCTTGGCTCCCGGGCACGGACCTACTCCCGGTCGGAGCCCTTGGCTCCCGGGCGCGCATATTAAGCCCCGGTCGAAGCCCTTAGCTCCCGGGCGCGCATCTAGCCTCGGCCGGAGCCTGGCTGCCGGGAAGCGTCGACCGTACCGGTTCTGGTCTGTTGGTCGGCTTTTGGCTTAGTGAAAATCTCCCCTCTTTTATTTGAAGGAGTCTTCCCTTTTCCTTTGCCGTAGGGTACGACTGCCCGGACTCCATCGGACGCGATGGCGAGTCCGGGCGGGGCGTCCCGACTCAGCCGGGGGCCTCCGTGTCCCGGTGTGATAGTCCCGACCACACCGCCCTGTCGAGCGTGTGTCCGGGCAGGCCGCTCCCAGTCGAGAATCTTAGCTCACTCCCTCTCAAGGGATCTGAGCCCGTGCGGTAGGAGCCCCTGGCTCCCGGGCGCATACCTTCCCCCGGTCGGAGCTTAGCTCCCGGGTGCGTACTTAGCCCCGGTCGGAGCATGGCTCCCGGGCGCGCGTAAATAGCCCTGGTCGGAGCCCCTGGCTCCCGGGCGCATATCTTCCCCCGTTTGGAGCCCCTGGCTCCCCGGCTCATGTCTAGCCCCGCACGGAGCCCCCGGCTCTCAGGCGCGCGTATCTAGCCCCGGTCGAGCCCCTGGCTCCCGGGTGCATATCTCCCTCCGGTCCGGTCACGGAGAGCTCGCTCCCTCTCAAGGGAACTGAGTCCGAGGGAGCTAAGCCCGAGTCCCGGTAGAACCAGTAACGGGCCAAGCGCGCTCGAAGCAGTTCGGACGGTCCGAACCGTCAACGGACGGTCCGGTTGTAGCGACTCGGACGGTCCGACCCCTGCGCGGACGGTCCGAACCCCGCTCCCTGGCCGGAATAGCCTCAATTAGGCGCGAGTACCCGGACAGCACCGCCTTGGCAAGGGCGGGTCCGGGGAAGTCGTCCGGATACAGTCCATGTCCTCACCCGGGGCCGTGCCCGGGCACGTGTCGACCATACATAACAAATCATATTTCAGTCCGGGGCTTCCTGAGTCCCGGGCACATTTGAGCCGAGGCATGGATTCCCGAATCCGTGCCCCGGGCCCGACACCGAGGTGCCGAACCAGGGCGGCCTCGCCAAGGCAAGTGCAAGCCTAAGAACGCGACACCCGAAGTAGGGCGCGAAGCCCGGACAGCACCGCCCCGGCGAGAATGCGTCCGGAAGGTCGTCTCACACCCCATATTTCAAGCCCGGGCCCCCGGAACCCGGCTTATATCAAAAACATATTTCAGTCCGGGGCCCTCGGGTCCCGAACACGTCCTTCGCATGACAGCCGGCGCCCCGGGTCCCGAGCACTCGGGCTCGCGAGGGAAGCAAGACCGAGCTCCATCCCCAGGCACAACAAATATCTTCACAAAATATCATCTGAAAACACATCCTTGTCGCGATCGAGGCGATCTCCCCCGGGGGCATAATCGGGTCGCGCCCATGTGGTGGTTGGGTATTGCGCATAAGCATCTGTTCCCTACCAGCGAGCTACCGTATCCCATCTGCTAAACCCCGGACATCGTCTAAGCCCCGGCTTGCGATGCCCCGCACTGGTTGGCTTCGGGCTCGGTTTTTTCCGCTGCTAGGGGGGAGATCCCTTATGCGCAGTCCTTTCCTCCGCACGGTCGCGACCGCGAAGAGGCCCCTAGGTGGTGGTAGACGCAACGGCTCGCAGCATGGGATGGACAAGGGAATGAGCGAAGCGCTCTCACGATCCATCCTGTAGAGCCTGTCGTCGCGGCATCGCTGTGCTCCCGAGGACAACGGCGCCTGGGGGCACGGAGGACCCCCGGATCCGGAAGACGGAAGGGGCCGAGCCTCCAGACTCAACCGCTCCGCAAGCCACGCGCCCAGATGCTCGCGACCCCTTGTTGCTGGGCTCTCGGGGCCGGCGCCGACCCCAAGCCCCGGAAAGGGGACTTGGGAGCTACGGCGATTCATGGCGGAGGGGCCTGCTACTCAGCGTTCCCGGGGGCCGGCAGAACTCCCGGTGCCGGGATTGCGAACCGGGGCCTTTGCGCCCTCTTCAAGCCCCCAGATAAGTAACCTTATCCAAACTTACGCATTGCTTAATCTGTATTCTTGCCCCATTGTATGGACAACCTAGGTGCCCCGGGCGAGCTGCGGCGCCCGACCTGGCCAGCTTGTCCCCGGCGCCCGCGAAGGCACGAAGGGCCCCCGGACCCGGAAGACGGAAGAGGTCGCGCCTGTGGACCCGATCATCCCGCCAGACTCATCCTCGGGCCCCTCGCAGCCGACGAAGAATCATGCTCCCGGGGCAGGCGGCTGCTCCAGGACCCGGGAAGGGGACCTGGGCGCGACGGCGAATCACGGTGGATTGGCCTGATACTCGGCGCTCCCGAGGGAGAGCAACACTCCCAGTTCCGGGACTGCTCTCGCGAAGCGTTGCCGGCCTTCGCAATATCCAGATACGTTAACTTATCCGACTTTACATATTGCTCAACTTGTATGCTTCCCCTATTTGTATGATCAGCCTAGGCTCCCGGGGCGGGCGACAGTGCCCGACCTGGCCAACTCCCCCCCGGCCGCCGCCGGGGCGCCGGGGGCTTCGTTGCATGGCGATCCCTGGCCCGGGCAGGATTAGTTCCCGAGGGGCTCCGGGCGAGCCAAGAGTGTCCTCGCGGCCTCGCTACGCTCCCCGTGCCAACGACGCCCGGGAGTGCGGAGGGCCCCCAGACCCCGAAGACGGACAACGACCGAGCCCCCAGACTCAACCGCTCCGCAAGGCTCGCGCCCCGGGGAACCGGGTCCCGAGGCGGGCGACCGTCGCGTTCACTGCCCCCGGGGACCAAGCTCCCGGGGCCGGCGGCTACGCCAGGGCCCGGACAGGGGCCATAGGCCCGACGGCTGTTCGCAGCTGCTGATCTCGCTGTCCGACAACGCTCGATACTCGGCGTTCCCGGACACGAGACCCCGAACACCAGCAACCTCCGAACAATACAATAAGCAAAGGTACGAAAATATAAACGTCATCATATATATACGCAAAATATCTCTCTGTACAAGACAGGCCAAACCAGAGCGCAAGCACGAGCGAGGCCCGGATAAGCACGGTCACTGCTGCACTACTGAAGGCGGCCCGGGGCGACGTCGGAAGGGGAGCACTCGGGGGCGTCAAAAAGGAACCGGCGTCTTCCTCGACCTCTTCGTCGGCCATCGGCTCCACCAGGTGTTCGCGCCCAAGGACACCGTCGCACGGGGAGAGGTCGCTGGCCTCCTTCGGACCGGACCCCGGATGACGACAGAAGAACGGCGCTCGGGGGCATGGAGGGCCCCCGGGCCCCGAAGGCAACCGCAGACGGCGTCAAAAGGGAACCGGCATCTTCCTCAACCTCTTCGTCAGGCATAGGCTCTACAAGATGTTCGCCGCGGTCGAAGAACCCTGCCTCTGGGGCAGCGGACTCGGCGACGGCCTCCCGCGCCTCCTCGCGAACCTCCGCGACTTCCTCACGCGCGCCGAGCTCACACCCCCGAGACGCGAGCCCGGCCTCTTAGGCCCAGGCGTTTTCCCCTCGGGAGGGTGTTTCCTTCTGCCGCGCCTCTATGTCGGACCAGGTTCTCGGGGCGGGCAACTATTTCGCGTGCTGCCCTCGGGAACCGAGTTCCCGGGCAGGCAGCTACGCCGGGGCCCGGAAGAGGCACTCGGGCGCTACGGCCGCTCACGGCTGCTGGCGCTCGGTGTCAGATAGCGTCTGGCACTCGGCGCTTCCGGGCCCGGGAAATCAACAACAACCTCAGCAGAACTCTCGCCGATGTCGGGGAGCCGTTTCGTGCAGCCCGCGTCGTGGCCCTACACGCCACGGACTCGAAAGTCGACCGCGCGCTTCCGGAAGGCCTCGGCCTCCCGGTCGATCTGCGCTGACCAGGACTTGGCGGCCCGGGAACGTTCCCGGGATCCGGGGCCCGAGGCGACCGCTCCCGGGGAAGGCGTTTCCGGGACCGGCGGTACTCGGGCCCCATCCCAAAATCACATTCGGCGCCAATTCCCTGCCCGGGGGCTGACAAAGCTCCTCGCCCCGAGGTTGTGCTCCCAGAGCCACGCCACCCCTTGTAGCACCCAGCGGCCTTTTCCAGTGGCATCGCCGCGCTCCCCAGGACGGCAGCGCTCGGGGGCATGGCGAGTGGCGTCAGGACGGAATTGACGCCTCCCTCGGACTCCTCGTCAGACATCGGCTCTACAAGACTACGCAACAAGTCATCAAACTTCACCAGTTCACGGCGAACTAGGCGGACCCAGCGTCCCCTCGATTCTTCAAAGACGTGGCCCCGTTTCTGCCCGGAGCGGTTCCGGCCGAGCAACGGGGCCAGGGGCCACTGTCGGCGAAATGGGACTGGGGGTCCCACAGCCTGCGGGGACGCGTGGATCTCCGGCCACATCGGCTCTTCCGGGGGACATATCTTGCACGACCAGCTGCCGGCAGGGAGGCCGTGTCTCCCGCCGGTCGTCCGTGCCCGGATGCGTCGCCCGCGGCCCCGGGTGCTCGTCCCCGCGCCCGGACGCGCCGCCTGTCGCCCGGGAGCGCCGCCTCCGGCCCCGAGTGAGTGCCGCCCGGAAGCGCCGCCTCCGGCCCCGGGCGCGTGTCGCCCGCGCCCGGAGGCACCGCCTCCGGGCGTGTGTGGCAACCAGGCGACAGCAGACCAGCTCTAGCCGCCCATAGCCGCTAAGCAGGCGGTGACTAGACGCTCCTCCAGGCACGGCGCAGCAGGCGGGCGCCGACCGGCACGACAAAGACATAGCACATCTCTCTCTCACCATGGATGACCGGCACTGTGGACTCCCCATGATTATAAAAGGAGGATCCAAGCCACCGAGAAAAAAAAAACGGGGGGGGAACTTCTTCCAATCTCTGCTCTAGGCTCCTGAGCTCACTCTCTACTGTTCTCCTTTTCCGGCACCGGCCGTGAGCTAGCTTTACTTTGTAACCACCATACCACATTCATCCACCTGATAGCATACACACAGGAGTAGGGTTTTACGCTCCGGCGGCCCGAACCTGTATAAATACCGTGCTGTTCATCGTCTTCCCCGCGAGATACTACGATTCGGACGGTCCGGACCCGATTCGGACGGTCCGGACCTTCCCGTCTCCAGCTCGGGCCCCTAGGCTCCGGACGGTCCGGCCCCGGTTCGGACGGTCCGAACCCTGCTTCCTCTCGTCTTCTTCGCCGATTCATCTAACCATCTTTCTTCCTGACGCCGGTTGCACCTGAGAACTACTCCCCTGGCCGAATCTCAAAGGGGGGTCTCCTGACTTCCCGCCGTCGAGGTTTCGTCCTCCGACAATCGCTTATGGGGTAAACATAACCATAATGGGAAAAATCATCTGTGAACATAATGAACGAGTCAAAACCATCTACTGATGTCACTGGGAATGGTCCACAAATATCAGTGTGAATGATTTCTAAAGGACCTGAACTCCTAGTGGCTCCCTTCTTAATTGTCTTAGCGAATTTCCCCTTAATACAGTGCAAAAACTAATATGAGTCTGAGAAATCTAGGGGGAGGAGTTCCTTAATGAGATGTTCCATTCTCCCCCTAGAAATGTGGCCTAAACGACAATGCCACAATTTCAACGACGTCTCTATCTTATTATTACATGCATTCACAACATTCATCACAAAACCATCCAAAGATAATTGATAAAGCTTGTCTTGCATGAAGGCCAGACCAATAACCTTATTATTAAACTGAATATGACATGTTCTTTTACTAAAATGATAGTCATAGCGAGTGGTTGTCAATACATTAACTGAAATAAGGTTCCTCTTAACAGAGGGAGCAAATAAAACATCTAATAGGAGGAGGTCGAAGCCGCTTGGAAGCCTGAGTGTGATTTGTCCAACGGTTTTAACTTTGATCTCCGCTCCATTAGCATTGCCTTTGAGGTTTCTTTGGTGAGATTGCGCTATGCCCTCAAGGGGCGCCCTGCCTCCCCTTATATACTGAGGGACAGGATTACAGAGTAGGAATCCCAGTCGGACTCCGACCAAGGGATTTCCTTCTAGGAATACAACGTGCCTGACTAGGACTATATCTTTTCCTTGTCATGCAAGGTAATGTATGCCGAGTCCTATTGTACCCCTAATTACAAGGCTAGGCCCATCCTCTATCCAAGTGGCCCTAATGGTTCTCATGAGGTACCCGGGGCCCATGGCCTCCACACAATCCGTTGGCAGTCCTGATAGGTTTTCATATTTGTTGTATATTATTTCTACTTCGTTTCTAACCAACGTAATGGATATATAGCCCATTGTACACAATCCAGGAGGGTAGACCACATTGGCCCATGGCCTCCACACAATCTGTTGGCAGTCCTGATAGGTTATCATATTTGTTGTATATTATTTCTACTTCGTTTCTAACCAATGTAATGGATATATAGCCCTTTGTACACAATCCAGGAGGGTAGACCACGTTTAATATACACATATTTTTGCAGCAATATTGCTCTTGTTCTTCTCCTAGGGTTTGTGCCGCCGCCGCCAAAACTAGAGAGGGGAATTGATAGTTTCTGCCATCGATTGTTCTTGTTTTTCCTTTCAGGGAATTGAGGGAACAATAGATCCACTTTTGCGTGGTCAAGTGGATCATCTCTTGCGTGTGGTTTTTGCGAATTCGTGGTGAGAGGTGTGCTGCAAGGGTAGCATGTTGTTCATCCTCTTCGTTGATTACACGGTGTATCCAAATTCTATGTCGAGAAGGTCGGTCGCCCCGTATCACAAACTCACCTACCAACACAGGTGATGGCAACGGGGTGCCCGATCTTCCGTTAGGTAAGGATAACTCTCGATTTGGTGGAAAATTGACACTCACGATCCGGCTTCTGATCACCAAGACCCAAACCCTACAATCGCAGCACCATGTCTCCTCTCGTTATCAACCGTGCGCTGCCCGGTTTATCCTCGCCACGAAGGCTAATCCCTACATGCGAATCAAAGAACACAAGCAAGAACAAGGAATATTGCAACTCAACTTACATATGAATGATTATACTCTTGAAGTTGGGGTCTCACAAACCGATAAACAGCGAAACTGTTCAAAGACAGATTAATATAAGCAAAACCTGACCCTAAACGATGACGGCTACTGTATATATATGAGTTGGGACGTCCTAGGGTTAACCCTAGGGCGCACACCCCTTGGGCTTAGCCCATGACACAATTACAAGGCCCAAGGCCCAAACAGAATCGAATTGGAAGAGGTATGTATCTTGTTTCGATGATTCTGGACAGCTCATGAGGAATTTTGATATGGGACCAAAACCATCTGAAAGTAGACTCCATAAGCTTTCCAACAAGTACTCATGGGCCCTGATAGTCATTTTGGATCAGCGGCTAGGTCCATTTGAAGTTGATGCTGTCAGGAGACCCGAATCCGAATCTAAAACGTGCAGAACTTCATCTCTTGCCTTCTATGGACCAAAAGTGACGTGGTGATGTAGGAGTAGACTTGGGTAAGGTCTTGGTTTGGTCCCCATTCAACTTCTTTGACCATCCATGCATTCCTTGCACTCGGTCTCTTTCCCTTCACCCAAGCAAGTATCTCTGCAAACGAGAACACACAAAATTCATGGTGCAGTAATGCTTGTTCAAATATATAACACGTAAATCTTACGTATAAAGCATGCACCTTTGGTTAATGAGTACATAAGGTAGCTATGGTTATATCCGAGCTAGTGATGTCCTTATCAACAGGAGTTGCCGACTATCCTAATTTCATGGCCCTTTGCAATCTAGGGGCTCGACATGGTCGGGCCATTCAAGAAGGCACCAGGAGGGTTTACACATCTTTTCGTCACGGTGGACAAATTCAAAAGGTGGATTGAGGCCAAACCTGTTACTACCATTACTATGGCCTGAGAAAAAGACTTCATACTGAGTATAATCTATTGATTTGGAGTCCCCAATCGCATCATTACGGACAACGACACTCAGTGCATGGGCAGCGTATTCATGGATTTCTATGATGACTTCGGTATCAAAATATGCTATGCTTCATTGTCACACCCCCAAAGCAATGGGCAGGTTGAGCAATGATCAAAATTTCCAGATTTTATAGTGTTGCGCTGGGTAGGTCGGTTTGGGCCTACTTATTCGATAGTAAGCCGAAGATATGAGTTCTTAAATAGCATGTCCTATTGGGTCACCCGCTGGTCGTGTTAAAATCGCGATGCAGGTGCTATTTTACAAGAACCGATTAAATAATCATATATGCTTCATGCTAAGCTTATAGCTGGGTGTATACATTTGGGTATCTTGATTATTTTATGGTATTTAGGATACATCTTTATAAGTATCAATAGCTAGTCTCCATTAAAATTGGACATGCAGGTATCTCTTAAGTACACCTCATCATGCATTGGGAATGGGTCCATAGTGATACTCAGCTTACATTCTTAGCCAAATTGCCATGAGCAAATTTCCAGTCAATTGTTGGCAGAAGAGTCCAATTTCTAAGAAACATATCACTTGAGAAGGACTTAAAGGTTAAAGATCTTTGACATTATGTTTAATTGTTTCTCAATTAAGCACAAAGTCAGGGGCTACACCTAATAGGTGCGCCTATTCGGTGCACACTATTTATTTATTTCCATGAAGCCCTTCATAGGCTTGTTGCCAGGTGACATGAAGCAGGACTCGGGAGAAGTAGCACTCGAACAAAGAGTACTTGGGAGCAAGGCACTCGGGATTTCTTCACCATGGAGGATGAGCACTCGGCATCAGCTGTAACTCAACTATACTTAGCCACCCCCTTAGGTTTAGTTTGGGTTTTTTTAGATTAAAGTTTAGTGTCACTACTTTGCTCGGTAAAGCCATGGTCGGTTAGATTACCGTTTTCTCATGACAGAACCCCACCTTCATATTCAAATTCATATTGGAGCTTTCATCTTTTATTCGCAATTGAGTTGCTTGTGCATCTTGTTCTTGCTAGTTCTCGATTGCTTGCAGGAACAAATACCCTCGTGGTTAGGTTGATCGTACTCCGTCAAGAACACTAACAAGCCCTAAAGTTGGTGTAGCGATCACTAAGGTGCAACGTCCTTCGACAGCTGTAGTCGGGTCGTCAACTTCGCCTCCTTACAATCAAAATTATCCCTCTCATCGAAAGATCAGGACACCTAAGAGCACATCAAGTGGTATCAGAGCCTTAGATGATCGATGAGAGATTTTTAGTTTATTTTTTACCTCTAATCCAAAAAAAGCCAAAAAAAGAGTAGATTAGATAACCTGAAATCCAAAAAAAAATTGAGCCTCTTACTAGTTCTGCTTTGTCTTTGCTTTTTGAGTTTTCGATTGCATCGTCTTATCGAGTTGCTGATCTTACTGTCTAGTCGCTTAGAGTTTCGAGTTCTTGTCACTTCTAGTACCACCTCCATCGCCACTATTTTCCATGCCACCACCACCGCTGCCATAAATATTACTGACACCATCCACACCGCCACCACCGCTGCAATTCACATCGTCACCGCTGCCACCACCCCCACCTTTGCCATCTATATCACCTTAGCATCCACATCTTGGACGAGTCCTAGTCGTTTTCCTTAGTTAAATAAAAGCTTTGAGGGAGTTCTACTTGGATTGGCAAGTTTGAACAAAGTAGGATTCAGAGTCAGTTGAGCATTGTTAGTAAAATCATCGGTTTTGTTCCATACAGACTCGAATTTGGGTGTTGAAATACTTGTTGGAAAGCTGACGAGCAAATCTACAACTTTGCTTTTGGGTGCACTCTCATATCTAGTTGCCTTCTCTGTGATTACAAACCTACAAAGTTCGGCTGTGTTCCTAGCCCTATTTTTCCTTATTTTTGGCCAGATTTTCTTTGTTAGTTTCCTTCTTTTTAGTTTGGTGTTTGGAAATTTATTTTTCAAAAGAAAGATAAAAAAGGCAGAAAGGTGCTAAAAAAAGAAAAAAGCTGCAGCAAAAAAACAAAAGAAAGAAAGAAGAAAGAAAGAAGTGAAAATAAAACAGTTTGAGCCTTACCTTTGTTCCTTTCAGCGAGTGCCCCGGAGTTGTTTGTGGTATCGTTTGTGTCTAGGCTCGCACCTCTAGTACATTCTAACCTAGGACCAGCATGGTACTGGCTTTGAACAATTATTCAATATGCGTTGACTAACGTGGTTCCAGTATTCCTCGTGATAGAATCCCACCTTCATATTCAGATTCATATTGGAGCTTTCATCTTTTATTCGCAATTGAGTTGCTTGTGCATCTTGTTCTTGCTAGTTCTCGATTGCTTGTAGGAACAAATACCCTCGTGGTTAGGTTGATCATACTCCATCAAGAACACGAACAGCCCCTAGAGTTGGTGTAGCAATCTCTTAGGCGCAACGTCCTTCGACGGTTGTAGTCGGGTCGTCAACTTCGCCTCCTTACAATCGAAGTTATCCCTCTCATCAAAAGATCGGGACACCTGAGAGCACATCACGGCCTATTTCTTCTTTGCCAGAGAGTATGACTCTGGGCGAATTCGCCTCAGTTCACTTGGGGTCATTGCCTCTTCGTCGTACACCAACATGAACGGGCCGAATTTGGTTGGCCGTGTAGGCATGGTACGAAACGCCCAGAGTACCGATGTAAGCTCCTCCGGCCATTTTCCCTTGGGCGCTTCATCTAGCCTCTTTTTTAGGGCTTCTAGGATCTTGCCGTTCGCCCTTTTGACCGCCCCATTTGATTGGGGGTGCGCCACTAATGCGCAGTTGATTTGCATGTTCAGCCCCTCGCACATCTCCTTGAACTTCACCGAGTCGAACTGCTTCCTGTTGTCAGTCACAAATTCCTTCGGTATGCTGAAATGACATATGATGTTCTTCCATACGAAACGCTGGACCACGGCCGAAGTTATGCTGGCCAATGGTTCTACTTCGACCCAGTGTGAGTAGTACTAGATCGCCACTATGGCAAACTTTTAGCTGTTTTGGGCCGTAGGAAACGGTCCTATGATGTCTAGTCCCCAGTGAGCGAAGGGCCATACTGGGGGAAGCGATTGCAGCTTGTATTGTGGTGTGTTTTGGGACTTTCCATACTTTTGGCATCCTGGGCACTTCCTGATGTGCTCTTCGTACCTCCTGAGGATGGTGGGCCAATACAGCCTCTAGTGAAGTATTTTGGCTACCACCATTTGCGGTGCTTGGTGCGCACCACACTGGCCTTCATGCACATCTTGTATCATCTCCTCCCCTTCAACTTCGGAGATGCAGCAAAGAAGCGGCTCCAGTATTCCACTTTTGTACAATTGCCCCCTAACGAGCTTGTATCATCGTGCCCTTGCCTGCAGCCGCCTCGCTTCGGCTTCATCGTTAGGGAGCTTTCCTTCATAAAGGAACTGTACAAATGGAATTTGCCAATCTTGTGCATCGTGGTTGATGTCCATCACCTACTGCAAGTCTTCTTCGTACTTCTTGCTGGCCGCATATAGCACTTCGAAAAAGACTCCTGGCTAGAATGGGCCTCCGGTGCCTGCTGCCTTCGCCAAGGTGTCGGCTTCTTCGTTCTCTCCCCTGGGAAGGTGTTGCACTGTGATGCCTACGAAGGCCTTCTCCATGGCCCGTATGGCTTCCAGATATTTTTCCATCCCTTCATCTTTGGCCTCAAAGTTCTTGTCGATGTGGCCCACGATCAGCTTGGAGTCTATTTTCACTACTAGTCGTCAGGCCCCCAACGCCTTTGCCTTTCGTAGCCCGAGGAGCCCTGCTTCGTATTCTATTCTGTTGTTAGTGGCGGGGAACTGAAGCCATGGGGTGTAGCGGATGATTGCCCCTATAGGCGAAGTGAGGATTGCGGCCGCACCAGCTCCAGCGTGCGACCATGAGCGTCCGAAAACATGGTCCACAATCCTCATTCGTCGGTAGCACCGTCTATTTTGCGGATGAAGTCCATTTGGCTACAAAGTCGGCTAAGACTTGGGACTTTATCGCAGTAAGGGCCACGTAATGCAAGTCGAAAGGAGCCAATTCCATAGCCCATTTACCCAAGCGGCCCATAGCTTCCTTGTTCCAAAGCACCTCCTGTTGGCGCCGAAAATCACCGGCAGCGTCGGGAACGAGCTGATGATCTGGTTCGACGCCTTAGGACACGGAAGGCCTGGGAGATTTGCTTAACTCCATTGCAGGTCCTAAAATTTGAGGTTCGTAGGCGTGCCAGTGAATTTGTCCCTGCAATTGACAAGGAGATAGAAAATATTAGATCAATGAGCCAATCGGCTGAAAGCCGAATTGGACTCGTCTCATCGGCCGATTGCTGATGTGGACTAGAGCACTTATACATCGACTGGAAGCCGATGATGGCATAGATGGATAAAATAAATAAACCATGTAACTAAGGAACCAATAACAATATAAATAAATAAACTAGCCGATTACTGGTATAACGTGTATCGGCCGGAAAGCCGATGACGGTGTAGCGTGCCAAAAACATGAACAATGCAATCAGCTTTAACTAATAAAAGATAACCTATCGGCTAGGCACTCCGATAGAACATTGCATAAACACCCATCGGCTTAACAAGGATAAATCTATCATTATCAATCTAGTAGGTCAAACTTAACTAATGCAGCACAGATTGATAATAATAAAAGAATCTCGATGAGCCATAGATCTGATGCAATCGTGATGTGATATGATAACTTATCGGCTATACATCTCGATAAAACGCTTGCATAAAACCGATCAACCTAACAGGAATAACTTATCACGCAGTTCAGTAGGTCAAGACCTAACCGATGCAGCACAAACTGAGGATATAAGTTACACCTAGTAAGCCGATAAATCTATGCACGCGTGATGTGATATATCTACTCGGCCTATGAGATCAAACCTAACTGATGCAGCCCATAGACAGAATAGATATATCGTGGTAAGCCAACTACCGATAGGCCGACTAGAATATCGCGACCTAGAGGAAGTCATAGCCGATACGGTAGTCGGGCGGTAACGAGACTTACCCTCTCGCAGAGAGGTCGAACTTAACCGATCAGCCCGGCTCGAGAAAGCAAGAACCCGTGGAAAAGGACGTGGCGATGCGCCGAAGTATGTATTCGATCTGTTTTATGATTTACAAGGTACCCGGGCATACGATTTATACCCCGAGTTATACAGTTTCTGATCGGATACAAAACAGGAGTTTCCTAACCTATAAAAGGAAAAATTAACAAGCCCTGATCGGACACGAGATCAGGTTTCCTAAAAAATTAAAACACTACCTAATTAATAGATAAGGTAATTAACTGCCATGTCAGTGGTCTCATGATTCTTCTCAAGCTCCGGTCTCTTCTAGATAGTATCTCCCATTGCTGACACAATTTCTTTCCTTAACCGAGTCCGATACGAATCGGTACCAAAATTTTGGCATTAACACATGCCGCCCAATTTCGGAGTTTGTTATCAAACTTTGAAATTCTTCTGTTTGGGCTTTCAGATTCCTTTCACACTGAGGCGGCCCAAGGTAGCCCATTTTCCTTAAATGTTTGAAACAGTGCCAATGCCCAGCGAGAGGGGGGCAGAATCGATTCCCGCCCGGGTCATCATTCCTCTATAAACCGCTTCGCCTTCCTAGCCTCCTTTCTTTACGCTTTCACATCACCAGAGCCCTTTCCACTTCTTCCGAAACCTCGACGAACTCCGGCGAACCCAGGCGAACCGCTACGGTCCTCTTCTTCAATCTCCGATCTTCACTCGTTTTCTTCTTCCGCGATGGCTTCAACCGTCGCTGTCCCAGAGGTAATCTTCTTGTCTAATCGCTCTCTCTGCCTTGTATCTCAGATTGAATCCGCCACCGTCTTCATTTGTTCTTCGTGTTCTTGTTCACTGTAGGACCTTTAAAAACCAAATTTAATCCCGGCTGCCGATTATCCAATTTTCTACCATGGCCCGAGGGTCCAATGAAGACCCTACACAGATTCGACCATCATCGCCAAAAACTCAACGCATCCCTTCCAAGAAACTCCGCCATGCTAGCCAGCACCCCACCGATTGGACCAACGGGCTTCAGATCGTCCATGGCTGCGCAAACTTCTCGGGTGAGGAACTGGTAACATCAATCGAGTCGCGGCCGCAAAAGAAAACCTCTCTGGGACGAAGCAGAACATCGGCCACTGCATCAATCTCTCCCCTGGCCGACGATGGAGAAGAACGAACCTCTGCTCGCATCGGCCTCGTATTTCTGGTCAGACGCCCTCAATGCCTACTTATTTAGACATGGGCCGATGACCCCAACTTTGATAGACGTAACCATGCTTACCTGCCTCAACACAATGAGTTACATCAATCCCCTCAACCTCCAATTTAAACCTACTCATCGGCTTCAAGCAAAGAACATTGGTGGTTGGTCCTAAGTACATATCAATCCCCATAACAAAGGGGACTGACCAGTCGATGATCAAAACAAGGGAACACGTCGCTTTCCTGAATCTGTGGTTAGAATGGTTCGTTTTCGGCGGTGCAACACTTGCCCCAACAACCAATATGTAATGTTTGGCAGAATGTTAGCCGATCAGAAACAAGTTCCCTTGGGGCAATATCTCTTGGCGCCACTATCAGCTGCAGCACCGTGCATCAGGTGGTAATCAAGCTATCGAGCAGCGGTCAGCCACGTCGGCCCCCCTATCGGGGGTCCTATTGGTTTTTGCAGTTCGATGGCTCAACATGTACACATCCAAACCGGCATTCCTGAGACACCTTGCTTAATCAAACTTTCCCCCTGAGCCGACGATCATCAAGAGGAACAGGAACCAGAGATCTATCGCGAACGCATGCTCTTTTGGTTGAAGCTGCGATCGGCCCTCCCTAAGCTGCAGGGATGACTCCTATCAGCCCTTCAGCCAATGGTCAAAGTGTCTTTATTATGCGCTTCACATGGGATGCCACACTGTGGTTTGCATATGATGATGCATCATCATTTGAGAGCCCTCCAACTTCAAGTCCACTTGATGTTCTGGCCCGATGACAAATCACAAAGACCATATTTCTATCGGCCAATACTCCCCGTCAGGCTACCAATGGCTTCTCTCAGGGACGGCGACCGGCCGTCACAACCATGCATAGTGATTCTATCACCCAACGGTCGGCTCCCGCCAGCGTTGACCGGGGTTGCCTCGTCAACTCGAACCCATCGGATCTGTTACGTGCATCGACAAAACTCTAGCCCGAGGGGGCAATGTAAACAGTGCTTAGAGTATGAAGAATCATTGATACTAACGAATCCCGATCTCTGGGCACTTGCCACCGATGTGGAGGTATGCACTGCCAATACCAAGCTTTTTCCCAATGGTGAAATCAGAATGGAGGAAACACCTATTCAACTCATCGGCCATCCATTACTATCTCGCCTCAACTCCAACTACGTCGAATCCGATGATCCAGAGGGTAATATTCCACTATCTTTGAACTCACTTACCGATCATCTCTTACAATCCTATCTTGTAGGCTGTTGATGTGGAGCCACCGAAGCACACAAGCACCAGTGGACCGAGCCGATTTATCAGAAAACCAGACCAACCATCGGCGCAAGCCCCACACCAAAGCATGCTGCCCCCCTCCATCGGCTCTTCTCCGACGCCAAAGTACAGGGCACGCACAGACCAAAACGCAAGTAAGTGGCTGGCATCTCACCCTACCCCCTCAAAAAACAGAGAAGATCAGAGATGCTGAATGTCGGTAGAAGCCGGGAGAAGGGCATATTCGTGACCGCGACGCTCCGGCTGTTAGAAACAACATCAGGCCTTCCTCCATCTGCCCGAGGGTATGTACGTGTAGTCTCCTAGAGATTGATGCATGCTATGTCCCATCTTCACATTATCGATCTTATTTCCAACGCAAATCTTGAATGCATCGCTCGCGAACCTCAACCTTGACTAACCTCGAGGAAATGCACAGGAACCTGCAAGCATCAAGCCGTGGAGCCATAGAGACCTTCTGCAGCCAATAGGGTCCAATTCTAGCACCTAGCCACTAGAATAGACTCCAAAGAGTGATTAAGAGGACCGTCCGGTACGTCAACAGACAAGCGCCAACATCGCCATCGCTGAACAGAGACAAGGAATCTGACTATGACTCAAGCATCATACATGCCGGCCGTGTCCACTCCTCAAGCTGCCCCATTCCCAAATGGGCCCGATATGTGGCGAAAGCCGATATGAGCTGAATTCTTCAACAACGCATACTATTTAGTTTGGTAAAACTCAGGAGCGAATCCTTTACTGAGAAGTACAACCTGCAATCACTTGAGAGAGAACGGCTGCGAGTTATATCTCCTGGTTCGGGACGATCGGCAAGATAGCCTGGACGCATAGCGATGAGAACATGACGACCTAGATGCAGATAAAACCAAAACAAATCATTTAACATAGCCACGTCAAAGGGCGAAGTACTTTTTTAAATAATCATCGTCAATGCTGGAACCCGATCAACGGCAACTTAGTGAAAGAGGATTCGGGCACAGATACGGAGGCAAGATTAGTAGAGATGAGCAATCAGCTGGCCGCGCAGAGCTCTGTCGCCGCCAATTGACTCCAGGCAGATACAACTGGAAATCTCACAAATTCCAACTCGCAAGCTCAGGCGAGCACTATAGCCCATCGTGCTAATCAACAGAAAGATGCCAGACATCCAAAGACCGCATCGGATGTTACTCAACGGAAAAGAAAAAAACTGACATATGTTAGCTGCGACCGCAAGAACTCCAACCCAAACATGGAGGATCAGTAAATGAAAGAAAAGGAAGGACGATTTGCTAGGCAAGACTGAACAAATCCAGCAAGAATATACGCAACAACAGGAATCCAGAAGGCAGCACAGAACTCACCTGCGGCCTACCAGCCAAGACCATAACGAAATCATAGTAAGCAAGGAAAAGCCGAGGAAGCTGCAAGCAGCCACAGGACAAAGTCAAGATTATCACATCGAGACGCGGGACATAAAGGACCATCTGAAGGGAGAGGGCGGACCACGCGATAGAGAAGAGCATCCACGCCACAGCGAGAGGTCGACACCAAAGTTTCCGTCTAAGCAGACCCGGAAGCGAATCAAGTCCAAAATCCTACTTGTGAAGTCTTACCATTCAATGACCTGGAGTCTCTCTAAACATGGCCGAATTCAGAACCTCTCGTGATAATTAACTTAATACAGCTCGTTATTAACATCCATCATACTCCATCTCAAATTCAATATTTTCACTATATATAATCATAAGGGCATATACAATTATATCGGCTGTCTTTAGCGATGTAACAACATCGAGACGTTTCACTTTGAACATAGTTCAGAAGAATTCCCGCCACATTCCTACCACCTTCAAAAATTGATCCAGAACGTGATAAGTACATTCTTAGACGGCGATGAATATGCCAAAGTTAAGTCTTAGCAAATTCTCGTTCCTCGAACTTCAAAGTAAATAAAGCAAGGGAGGAAATTGCCATAAGTACGACACACGATAATCCAGATGAGAGAAGCCACTGCGCCTCTAGTTGACCACCTTATACCAAGAATCCGTTTACCATCTCTTGGACCCGAACACCGAGCACAAAGTCAACTGGCCACACATATACTTCCCTCAGCGACTAACGATTTAATTCCACTCACCGTATTGTTTATAAATTCCTAGCCACCGCAAGCTTCTATTTAAGCCTTTATCCTTCCCAATCCTACTTAAACCGATTTGGACCATCTCTCATCTAGTTCTCTATCATCAAATTATGAATAAAGGTCATCATTGTCAGTTGATCTTCATAAGAAATCCTACCTACGCCCTGCATGTAGTTTTCCAAGTAAAACTGCTCATGCCATAATATCCTATCA
>RYFJ01001934.1:0-61571 GCA_003991445.1 Oryza meyeriana var. granulata
GCCAGGGCCTGTGGCCGGCCACCGCCAGCTTCGCCGCACGCCAGAGAAGCTCGACCGCCACCCCGCGAGCCCACGCGCCGGAGTCCCTTCCCGCCGCAATCCCCTCGGTAAGCCCTTCGCTGCCTTTGGCTACATTTTCCCATCTATATCCGCCGCTCGGCCCATTTCGGCCCTAACCTCTTCCTACACTTCACCAGGGACCCCCTAGTCGGACCGTCCGTCCTTCCGCCGCCGTCGATCGCCATCGAAACGCCCTCGCCGCCAAGCTCCCGAACCGTTGCGTCATTCCCCGCTTCGGATCACCGCCGTTCACCATCGTTCTGTCATCAACGCTCCTCAGTGAGATCCCCTTTTGCTCCCTCCGCTCCTCCGCCGCTCTCCGGGGGGCTGGATGGTCGCCGGCGGGGACCATCGGGCCGCTCGCCTCGCCGCGGCGCCGAGGCCGTAAACCACTGCCGGCGGGGACGAGCCCCTTCATCCGAGGCCGTCTGATCTATCCCCTGGGTTGATCTGGACCGGCCGCGTGGCGCCCCCACGGACGCCCGCTCCTTCGCCATGTCATCGCCACCTTGGCACCGCGTCGGCCTCTCGGTCCCCAGTCAGGCCGTGCATGTGGACTGCGTCACCGTGCCCTGCCCCCTTGGCATCACTGACCCGTGGGCCCCGCCTGTTGGCGCCGGTCCCCGTAGGTCCGCTAACGCATTTAATCCGTTTAATTGCCGCAATAAATCATTAAGAAATTAATTTTGTATAGCAAAATCACAGTAAAACTTCAACAATTCATAACTAATTCATACGAGCTCCGATTAATTCCATTCAAATTTCATTAAATCCAGAAAAATGCCAAGAATTCATTATTGTTTCAGCATCCAACATGTACTATTTTTTAATTGTTTATGCTTTGTTTAATATAGAATCCGACGTGTGTCGATCCCCCGTTTATTACGAAGTCGTTGCAGAGTTTCGCAGAGCCGGATAAGACAAGTTACCTCGTTTCCTCGATCATATTTGTCTACCCATTTCTTGCAAAACGTTTGTTTTAAATTAATAAACATGCATACTTTCATTATTTTCATGTTGGGTAAGGCTTGACCTATAGGTGCCAATTTTAATTGCTTATGACTTGTTCCTCCCCTATACCTTGGTAGCTGGATAATAATATGACTAAGATACCGTTAGGATACTTTAGCCATTGTTTAGAGACTATTAGCTCACATGGGGAATTAAATGCTCTTATTTACACTTATTGTTCGACTCTATGTCGAGAAATAGAACTTTGGATACATTGATATTAAACTACTAAAATTTGACCTAAAATGGTGGGTGGGTGCATGGTTTTGCTGGTCGCACCCATGGCAGTTAAGAATCGCTTCGCGGGAACCCCTTGGGCAATTAATCGTATATCCCACAAGCCAACGTGAACAACGGCTGGACTTGTAGCGTATCTTCTCCCTCTCCTAAGCACCGTTGGTGAGAATGGGCGTGATGGAGTTGGGTCGGCTCGGGATCGGATTGATCGGCTTCCGGATCTATTGTGGCGCAAGGGGGGGTAGCCTAACCGATATGGTGTGCCCTGTCGGCAGGTTAGGGAGAGGCTGCGTGAACGGTCCTATCACAGCCTCTCACGGGGTGTCTAGTGACACACGGGAACGTGTGTGGGGCTGTGTCTTGTGAGTATAGTTGTACACCTCTGGCCAGAGTAAAATCTATTCGAATAGCCGCGCCCGTGGTCATAAGCATTTTGGTCAAGACTCACCGTGATTAGTATCACCATAATAAATTGATCTAAAATTTGCTGTAGAAGTAGGATGGATGGTTGGGCCTGGTCCACGTGGTGTAATGTTGATCAGTGGAGGATTAATACTGCTTAATTAATTAATATTTTTACTGTTTGCAAACTATTACTGTTTACTACGGCTTTTACGCAAATGAACCCCGACCGTACCTTTGTCTCCCGTGCATTGTGTATATTTGTGGGTGTGACTTGTTGAGTACTGTGAGTGGTGCTCAGCCTTGCTCCCTTTTCCCCCTCTCAGTGATGGAGTACCTATCCGATGAGGATCGTCAAGAGGACTAGGCTGGATCTGCCGTTAAGACGCCTATGGATTGGAAGCTTCCGCTTGGCTAGCTGTAGATAGGCTTTATTTACTTTTACCGTTGTATTTATGTAAGGCAATTTTATTCTGTTTGTAAGACATACTCTGTAGGCAATTTGGTATTGTGTACCTTGGCTTTCCTGGATAGGGATTTTATACACAGAAATGTTCAAAATTCTGGTTGTGAATTTCTGGGCGTTATAGCCTATAGTCGGGTGTATACATTCGAGTATCTTGATTATTTTAAGGTATTGAGGATATATCCTTATAAGGATCAATAGCTCGTCTTCATTAAAATTGGGGATGCATGTATCTCTCAAGTACACCTCATTACACATTAGATTTACTCCACAGTGATACTCGGCTTACATGCTTAGCCAAATTGCCTTGAGCAAAATTTCCAGCTAATATATGACTGAAGAGTTCAATTTCTGAGAAACATATCATTCAAGAAAGACTTAAATGTTAAAGATCTTTAATTTTATGTTTAATTGTTTCCTAATTAAGCATAAAGTAGGGGGCTACGCTTAATAGGTGCGCCTATTCGGCGCACACTATTAATCTATTTCCATAAAGCCCTTCATAGCCTCGTTCCCAGCTGACATGAAGCAGGACTCGGGAGAAGAAACACTCAGACAATGAGTACTCAGGAGCAAAGCACTCGGGAATCTTTTCACCGTGGAGGATGAGCACTCGGCATCAGTTGTGACTCAACTATGAAGGTCTCAGGTGCTACTGTAGAGGCCATGGGCCCCGGGTACCTCAAGGAAAGCAATTACCGCCACTCGGGCAGAGAGTGGGCCGGTCCCTATAATTGGAGATAGAGTAGGACTCGGCTTTATATTACTTTGCATGACAAGGAAAGGGATATAGTCTTAGCCAGATACTCTATATACTGATAAGGAAAGCCCTTCGTTGTATCTGATTGGGTTTCCTACCCTGTAATCCTCATCCCTCCAGTATATAAGGAGGGGTAAGGAGCCCCCAGGGCATAAGACATACAATCTCACCAGAGAACCAGGATAAAATCGTTTCGTGTTCCTTTGCAATCCATCAAGTTTTGGTTTCACGAGTAGTGCCATATTATTATTACCGATACAAAACATCGACAATTACCCATTAGCTTTATTATTGCCCCAACTAGTCTGGATCCACACCTTGCTCACTCTGATGAGACAAATAAGTTTTTTTTATCCCTCCTTAGAGCATCTCCAACAACATATCTATTTTTGCCTCTCTATTTAGCCATTGGGCCAACTTGTCAAAAAATTAGAGTCAAATTTGCATTTCACTCCAACAGCCTCTCCATTGCACTCTCCAATCTGACAATGTGTCCCATATGTCAGTCTCTATTTACTTCTTCCTCCTATTTTTTCTAGCTAGCATGTGTCCTTCCGCCCATTGGCTAGGCAGTTGAACCCCCTCTCCGTGAACGGGCACAGCGAGCTGTTGTACAGCGGGTAGCCGGTGTTGGGCACCCAGGCGTCATCGAACATGTCGCACGGCTCAAGGTCCTCGCCGACGAAGCTAGCGACCACACGCCCCCGGCCGAGGGCCCTGGTGCCGCCCACCACCACCTCCTCCGCGCTCACCATCTCGACACCACCTCCTGATAGGGGCGGGTCAGGAGACGGGGGCGAGGACGGGGGCCAGCGTAGGCGACGAAGATGGCCGGCGGCGCGGCCGACCCGGATAGGGACAAGGGCGGCCAGCGGCACAGGTACGCCTCGCCTTGCTCCCTCTGCCCTATCACGTCGGTACGGACTAAGGAAAAATCGATCCAACTAGTGGGGTCCACGCATGACAACAAATTTGGCAGTGGATTTGGCTAGCCAACTTTAGCCTGACTTGGCCATCCAGTTGGCAAATCTATTGGAGACTTGATTTTCATCCAACTTGCTAAAATTTAGTTTAGATAGGCAACTAGCAACTCTTTTGAAGTTGCTCTTAATAGCCATTACCCAACTAGTTGTCGATGTTTTACACCGGCAATAATAATACGGGGCTACTCGGCGATAGGAAATCCGATGGATTGCAAAGGAACACAGAAGAGTTTTATACTAGTTCAGGCCCTCGATGTGAGGTAATACCCTACGTCCAGTTGTGGTGTTATTCCTTTGAGGATTTGTGGTGATCGATCATCTTCCGCCCTCAAGGGGCGCCCTGCCTCCCCTTATATACTGGGGGGTACAGGATAAGGATCCCAACCGGATACGGCCAAGGGATTTTCTTCTTAGAGATAGAAACTTATCCGATTAAGACTATATTTTTCTTATCGTACAAGGCAAAGTCTGCCGGGTGCTATCTTATCTCTAACTACATGATTCAGCCCATCCTCTATCCGAGTGGCCCATATGTTGGTGGTGAGGTACCCGGGGCCCATGGCCTCCACAGTAGCCCCTGAGACCTTTATAGTTGAGTCACAGTTGATGCCAAGTGCTCATCCTCCACGGTGAAGATTGCCCGAGTGCGATGCTCCCGAGTACTCTTTGTTCGAGTGAGTCTTCTTCCCGAGTCCTACTTCATGTCAGTTGACAGTGAGGCTATGAAGGGCTTCATGTAGATGTATGAATAGTGTGCGCCGAATAGGCGCACCTATTAGGTGTAGCCCCCGACTTTGTGCTTAATTGTGAAGACAATTAAACATAAAGTCAAAGATCTTTAACCTGATAGTTTTTCCCGAGTAGTATACTACTGGTATATAAGACTCTTCGGTATCATGTTAATCGAAATAAACTTTATAGTCTTGCCGAGTAGGAAACTACTCGTATGTAGGACTCTTTGACTTCGTGTCAGTCGGAATGCGTATTTATAGTCTTGCCGAGTAGGATGCTACTCGTATATGGGACTCTTCAGCTTCATGTCAGCTGAAAAAGGGGTTTATAGTCTTTCCTGAGTGGTGTCCCACCTAGAAGTTAGACTCCTCCGCATCATGTTAGCGGGAATGAGAAATTTATAGTCTCTCCCGAGTAATGCACTACTCGAAAGTTAGACTCTTTAGCGTCATATCGGCTGGAATAATGTTTCTCATGGCAACTGGTGGCCACGCATGTAGGCCGAGTACCACTTTATGAAAATAAATCCACGGCGTGGTCAGGTGTACTCGAGAAAGATACCTGCATCCCCAATTTTAATAAGGACCAGCTTGTGATCCTTGTAAGGATATATCCTCGAGACCTGGTAGATAAAACAGATACCCAAACATATATGTTTAGCAATATGGCTCTCATGAAGCATATTTGTTTACCTCATCGGCTCCTGTAGGTAGCACCAGCGCTATAATTTCAACTCAGCCTGCGGGCGGCCCACATGGAGCATGCTACTATAGGAACTCATGTCTTGGTGGCCTAGTACCGACTGTGTGGCCCAAGCTCGTTAGTCAGTATCGGCTCTATAAAAAGCGGGGAGAGAGAAAAAGATTCCTTCATCTTCCCCAAATCAGCCAATCGCTTCGTCTTCTGCCTCCGCGCCCAACTTTTTGCCTCCCGCTCGGCCAGGGTTAGCTGCTGCTGTTCCCCGCTCAAACTCGGGCGATTCCAGTCCTCTTCGTCTGTTCCAAGCCTCCAATCTCTTTCCCCCCGAATCTCTCCGCCCTCAATTATGTCGAAAGCTTCGGATCTTGCGGGTGCGCTGGGGAATGCCTAGCCGACTTCAGACTGCGGCACGGTGAAACTAAAGCTGTTGGAGAGTCAATTGAAGTTGCCAAGTCGGGAGGTGATCCGTTGGCGGCCGGCTAAGGGTGAGTCGGTCCCAAATCCCTAATCTGGCAAAACAGTAGTTTTTGCCTCTTTTTTGATCGGGGTTTGTGCTTTTCCTCTTTTGAATTCTTCCGCCGCATCCTTGACTTTTATGGGTTGGAGTTGGTGAATTTGAATCCCAACTCGATTCTTCAAATCTCCATTTTTGTGACTCTCTGCAAGTGCTTTTTTGGGTGTGGAACCCCATTTTAATTTCTTTAGGCATCTGTTCCACATCAAACCCCAACCCTCCAAGAATAACATCAATGTGGTTGGGGGGGGGGGGGCTGGTCTCCAGTTGAGGAGTGATGGGAAGAAATCATATCTTGATCTCCCCTTGAAATCTTCCTTGAAAGGCTGGCACAAGGAGTGGTTCTATTGCGCAGATCTGATACCCTCCTTGCGTCCATTCACTGGCTTGCCACTGATAGTTTCCCCAAATTGGTCATCAGATCCGACCTTTGAAGAGATGGGCCAAGTGCATCAATTGCTGGCGAAATTAGATAAGCTTAAGGAAGCTGGCCTGACTGGACCTTGGGTGGCCCGGCGTTTCCTGACTCGGCGCATCCAGCCGCTGAAGTTGAGGAGTGCGTTCGGCTGGGATTTTCTAGGAAAATATGACCTCGACCGAGTCAGCCACGAGTCGGCCAACGAGCAGAAGGTGACTGAGACCCTGTTCGGCTACTTCGCCAGCGGGGTGGTTGAGACCGAAGACAATAAATGCCGCATTGCAGCTTATAGCTTCCTTCGGGCCCGTCCCAAGGTAATCTCTGTCCTTCTTCTATGACGAATGCCTGTGGGCTTGTATCTGCGATTGCCCAGCATTGTTTGATATATTTTGTTGAATCATCCGTAGTGGTGCAAGGAGTTCGATGACGACTCCCACCCGTTGTCAGCCGTTAAATCGAAGAAAAGGCCGAGGAGCCCCCCTGCTGCCCAACCCGACTCCAAGAGAGCGGGGAAAAAGCCTGTTCTATATCGAGGCGAGGGGGCCATGACGCCGCGTGCCATGACAGGAAGTCTGAAGATAAAGGACACCTCCGCTGCGGCACCCAGGCGATCAAGTCCTAGGTTGGGACTAGTACGGCCGAGCTCGACATTGCCGAACCCGGCAAAAGCACCACCGAGTACACGGTCCGGGCAAGCGCCGCCAAGCACACGGCTGCCCGAGTCAACTGCGCCACCAACGGGGCCACCCCCAGTTGCCACACCGCCGGTGACTGCTTCGCCGACTAGGCCGACAACCGAGCGTAGCTCTCTGCCGGGGCCCGGATCGCCCGGCGGGAGACTCAAGTTCTCCAAGAGGTAAGCTGCTCTGGATCTTCTAAGATTCTTGTCTGCTGCAGTAGTATTTTGATGTACGTTTTTCCGTGCAAGAAGCATGCCGATATCGATCTCAAGGAGACCGCTCCGACCGCTCCCCTTGAAGAGCCCGCCCCAGCTGAGCCGGCGCCCGCGAACACACCCGCTGAGCCGGTGGCCAGCCTAGTCATGGAGACTAAGGTGGTCCCGACTGCGGGGCCGCTGGTGCTGCCCGACCAAGGGGCGGCTACTGAGGTTGCTGCCCTAGCCCCTGAGCCGACACCGGCTGCCGAGGCCGTTGCCGGAGCCCCCGAGTCGACCCCCGAGGCTGCAAGGGACGCCAGCGTGGGGGCCAGGACCCTGTCGCCGTCATGGTCATTGTTGTCGTCGTCGCCGCCGTCGGAGATCCCGAACCTCCCCCGGATTGAAGCTCCTCCGCGTAAGTTCCCCTGGACGTTCACCTGGACGACGCCTGATGGAACTGCGAAGAGGTTCAAGCTCGATGAGGCCGCGGCGAGAAGGGAACGCAAAGGCTTGCTTCGCGCCGCCATTACCGGGTCCCAGGGGGTTCGGGTATAATTCTTGCGGTGGAGTCCTGGTGGGCTTCCTGTTCTGATGTCTGACTCTGCTCTTGACTTGTTCTCTCCCTGAGCAGAAGCTTGTTGATCGTAATGAGGAGATGACCGCGATCCTGATCAAAATGGCCCCCCATCTCGCGGAATTAGAGCAGCTTCGGGCGTTGAAGGCTGAGATGGAGGAGCGCCACGCGGGGAGGGAAACTTGGTTGAAGGATGCCACCACCAAGCTCAGGGATGAGACTTGGGCCCAAGCCGGGAAGATTAGAGGTAAGTCCCTCGAATGCATCTTCCCGGCTGAACCCTTGATGTATTTCTCCAGCTGCATTGTTCCCGACTGCTCAGTTGTGTCTTGGCTGCAAGGTTGAGTTCTTGACTGATCTGTCATGCAGCCCTCGAAGCCGAGTTGAAGACCTGAACAGAGAGGGAAGCCCAGCTGAAGGAGGCCGAGGAAGCCAAGGCCGAGCTTGAAAAGGACAAGGCCGACCTGACAAAGGCCAACACCGAGCTCGAACGGGAAAAGGCCGAGTTAAAAGAGGCCACCGTCAAGCTCAGCGAAGAGAAAGCTGGACTGGAGAAGACCGTGGCCGAGTGGGAGGCCGATTACGCGAGTAAGTCCCCGTCTCGACAATGATCTTAACCAATCCTTTAATCATTCCATCTACAGCCGCGCCTAACAAGTTTACTTGTCGGTGGACCCGGGCAGACTTCAGAGCCAATGTCTAGGCCCAATATCGGGCTTATACAGAGGAGATAAGGGTTATCAGGGAGTCACGGGAGGCCCTCGTCGGGTCCGTGAAAGGGCTCCTTGATCTGATGAATCCCCGCCCTGTGGGAACCAGCTGCAGCCGAATCCCCCAAGTGGAGGCGCGTCTTGAGGATGCACCGAGTGCCCTGAAGAGGTACTCGAATGAGCATGTTATTGCCGGCGTGGCCCAGACCCTGGCGATGACAAAATCAATCTACCCGAGGGCAGACATTGAAGCCATCGGGGAGGGGTTTGCCGAGGAGACCACGCCCGAGGAGGCACTGGAGCTGATAGCCCGGGCGAGGCCGACTACTGAGATAATCACCCGAGACCTGGGTCTGTAAGAGCAACATATCATGTAGTCGGTATGTATAAACTTTTGTGGAAAACATGTGTAAATATATGTGCAATGCCGCCAAGCTTTGAATTATTACTCAGTTGTCATTAGCTTTACTCGACTGTGTAGTCTACGCCGAGTTAGTGTGTCGGAACTTAATAAAATCGTTCACTGTAAGAGACTGTACTCGGGCAAATGTGATAGTCATAGTAAGGCTTCATAACTGGAGTAAGACAAGCTCGTATATTATTGACAAGACACATATAATACATGTAGCCCCCGACTCACTACTCGGTTGATACAAGTGGCGTAGTGAGTCAGAGAAACTGTACACATGAGAAAGTATAAAGCTCAGGTATAGAAAGGACGTAGCTGTTCTATATTCCATGAGTTGCTGATGAGGACACCGTCTTTGGTCTTCAGTCGGTAGGCGCCTGGCAGCGTGACCTCGGCTATAATGAACGGCCCTTCCCAAAGTGGGGATAATTTGTGCCTGTCTTTGGTGGTTTGTATTTTTCTCAAGACGAGATCCCTGACCAAAAAGACGCGGCCACGGACATTGCGATTGTGGTAACGACGCAGGCTTTGAAGATACCTTGCCGACTGGATTGTTGCGATGTCCCTTGCTTCTTCCAACTGATCTAGCTTGACCAATCGGGTATTGTTTGAGACGTCTTCTGAGTAAGCCCGGACTCGCGGAGAGTCGAACTGTAACTCGGTCGGTACCATAGCCTCAGCACCGTAGACCAGAAAGAAAGGGGATTGCCCTGTTGCCCGACTAACCGTGGTTCTGAGAGACCAGAGAACATATGGGAGTTATTGTACCCACCGGTCCGCGTATGGTTGTAGTCGGTCAAATATCCTGGCCTTGATGCCTTGTAAGACCATACCGTTGGCTCGTTCAACTTGTCCATGCGTAGCAGATCTTGATGCCAAAATCTTCACAAAAGTCTTGGAATACGCCGCCCGTGAACTGAGTACCGTTGTCGGTGATGATGCGGTTAGGGACCCCAAATCAGTACAGTATACTCATGATGAAGTCCTTTGCTCGTGCCGCTATTATGGTTGCAACGGGTTTAGCCTCAATCCACTTGGTGAATTTATCGACTGCGACGAATAGATGTGTGAACCCTCCTGGTGCTTTCTTGAAAGGCCCGACCATGTCGAGCCCCCATACTGCAAATGGCCAGGAAATGGGGATTGTTTGGAGTTCCTGGGCTGGGAGATTGGTTTGTCTTGCGTAGAACTGGCAACCCTCACATTTGCGAACAATTTCTTTTGCGTCTGTTACTGCTGTGGGCCAGAAAAATCCCTGCCGGTAAGTCTTTCCGACTAACGTCCTGGATGCGGCATGGTTGCCACATATGCCCGAGTGGATCGACTGCAGGATCTGCTTGCCCTCCTCGGTAGTGACGCAACGCATGAGGACACCGGATGCGCTCCGCCGGTACAGGTCTTCTCCGACTAGTAGAAAGCTTTTGCTTCGACGCTTGATCTGCTCGGCTTAACTGCGATATTCTGGGAGTTCGTCGTCCAAGAGAAATTTGATAACAGGAGTCCGCCAGTCTTGACATATGTGCAGTACCTCGCCTGCTGCCGGGGTAGGTTTGCCTCTCGACTGCACCGGTGCCGGTTTCTTCTTGACTGATGGCTTCGTAAGTTGCTCGACAAAAATCCCTGTCAGGACCGCCTCTCACTTGGATCCCATATTTGTCAATTCGTCTGCCGCATCGTTTTATTGGCGCAGGACATGTGTTATTTCCAACCCGTCGAACTTGTTCTCCAGCTTGCGGACCTCCTGACAGTATGCCGCCATGGTTTCGTCGAGACATGTCCAGTCCTTCATGACTTGGTTTACCACGAGTTGGGAGTCTCCGTGCACAACCAGTCGACGAATGCCGAGTGATATAGCGATGTGAAGCCCGTGGATGAGTGCCTCGTACTCGGCGACGTTGTGGGAAGCCGGGAAGTGGATTTGTAGGACATACTTGAGCTTTTCGCCGGTGGGGGATGTCAGTATGACGCCAGCCCCGGCGCCGCCGATCCGTAGAGAACCGTCGAAGTACAATGTCCAGTACTCTAGCTTTGCTGTTGATGTGGGCATCTGGACCTCCGTCCACTCGGCCACGAAGTCGGCTAGAGCTTGTGATTTGATAGCTGTCCTTGGCTGAAAGGTGATATCGAATGCCATCAACTCGAGTGCCCATTTAACGATTCGGCCGGTGGCCTCACGGTTATGCAGGACGTTCCCGAGTGGAAACGATGTAACCACCGTGACTTGATGTGCTTGAAAATAATGCACCAGCTTCCGGACAGTGATAAGTAGGCCATAGAGCAGCTTCTGGACCTGCGGGTATCTCGTCTTGGAGTCGGCAAGGACCTCGCTGACAAAATAGATTGGCTGTTGAATTTTTTGAATTTGACCCGATTCGGATCACTCGACCACCAGCACCGTGCTGACTACCTGAGTAGTTGCCACCAGATATAGCATTAGCGGTTCTTGGGGCATGGGTGACGCCAACACGGGGGGTGATGTGAGAAATTGTTTAAAGTCTTCGAAGGCTTGCTGAGCTTCCGGAGTCCATTGGAAATTGTCCGCCTTCTTGAGTAGCTTGAAAAAGGGCATACCCCGTTCGCCCAATCGGGAAATAAACCGGCTGAGTGCCACCATGCAGCCTGTCAGCTTCTGGACATCCTTCTGGTTAGTCGGAGGTGCCATGTTCGTGATGGCGTTGACTTTCTCCGGGTTTGCCTTGGTGCCACGATGCGAGACGATGAAGCCAAGTAACTTGCCGGATGGCACTCCGAAGACGCATTTTTCCCGGTTCAACTTCATTTTGAATCGTCAAAGATTTTGGAATGTTTCTTCCAGGTCAGCAATGAGGTCTTCTTTGGACTTGGTCTTGATCACCACGTCGTCGATGTAGGCTTCCACGTTGCACCCGATCTGAGTGTGCAGACACCGCTGAATGGCCCGTTGATAGGTTGCTCCAGCATTTTTCAAACCGAACGGCATTGTGATGTAGCAGTACACTCCAAACGGCGTGATGAAAGATGTCTTTAAGCAGTCTTCCTCCCTCAGGCTGATTTGATGGTATCCCGAGTAGCAGTCGAGAAAGCTGAGTAGGTCACACCCGGCCGTGGAATCTACCACTTGATCTATCCTGGGAAGACCAAATGGATCCTTGGGCACGCCTTGTTGAGATCGGTGTAGTTGACGCACATGCGCCATTTACCGTTTTTCTTCCAGACCAGAACTGGGTTAGCCAGCCAATCCAGGTGATAGACCTCCTTGATGAACCCGGTTGCGAGGAGCTTGGTAATCTCCTCCCGAATAGCATCCTTGCGGTCCTGGGCGAAGCGCCGCAGCCGTTGCTTGACTGGCTTGGCGTCTGTCTTTATATTTAGGGCGTGCTCGATCACCTCCCTTGGTACGCCCGGCATGTTGGACGGTTTCCATGCGAAAATATCCTTATTGGCTTGTAGGAAGGTGACGACCGCGTCTTCCTATTTGGAGTCGAGTCCAGTCCCGACTAGAGCAGTCTTGGAGGGGTCGGAAGGGTCCAGGGGGATCTTCTTCGTGTCAGAGTCCGCTGAAATTCCCGACTTCGTTGCTATTTTTGCCGGAACTTGATCTTGCTCGGCTTCAGTTGTGGCCGCTTGCCGGATGCTATTGCGCCCAACTGCCGCCTCTTGTGATTGAGCCAGTTCACAGCTCTCCTTGTCGCAGGTGAAAGCTTGCTTGACGTCGCTGCGGAGGGAGAAGACTCCTGCTGGCCCAGGCATCTTGAGCACCATATATGTATAGTGCGGTATCACCATAAATTTGGCGAGTGCCGGTCGTCCGAGTATCGCATGGTACGGGGTCTCGAAGTCAGCGACCTCGAAGCAGACGTTTTCCGTGCGGAAGTTATCCCGCGTGCCGAAGGTTACTGGCAATGTGATCTGCCCAAGTGGAGTTGATGACAGGCCGGGAATTATCCCGTGGAAGGGCGCAGTGCTCAACCGTAATTCTGAACGAGGAATCATCATCTTGTCCAAAGTCTTGGCGAATAAGATGTTGAGCGCGCTGCCTCCGTCGATGAGGGTTTTCTTCAGCCTGATATTTCTGACGACCGAGTCCAGGACGAGTGGATAGCATCCTGAGTGTGAAACCCGATCTGGGTGATCTGCGCGGTTGAAGGTAATGGCCATCTCTAACCAGCGCAGGTACTGGGGGTGTCCATCGTAAAGACCGTGTTGATGTCGCGCACTGACAGCTTCTGTTTGCGCTTGGACTCGTACGCGAGCGGTCCTCCAAAAATATGATTGAGCTCGGCCTGGGGGTCTTGAAAGTCGTCGGCCGGGCCCGGGTCTGGCTTGTCCTTGTCCTTGTCGGCGCTAGACGATGAAGCCTGCTCGGAGGAAAACTTCTTGAGCATGTAGCAGTCTTTGGCCGCGTGCTTGCTCTTGGGATGGAAGGGGCATGGCCCACTCATGACTTTTTGGTAGTCGTTGTTCCGTTGGGGCCGTGACCGAGTGCACTAGATGCTGGCCACCTCATTGTCCGACTTCCGCTTGCGGCCACCGGACTTGTTTTGAGACGGCTCGTTGTCGGCTTTCGCCTTCTGATCTTTTTGTCGGGGCTCCTTCTTCTCGTCAAGGGCCTCGGCGACCGCTTCGGTTGAGTCGGCATATTTGTTGGCCATGTCGAAGAGAGCTCGAATTGTGGATGGTGGCTTCCGAGTGAACTTCGCGATGAACGGGGCGTCCTTTACTCCCTCGCGGAAGGCGGCGATGACAGCCTCGTCTTTGATGGTTGGCATTTGGTTGCGCTTCTTGGAAAACCTCTTGATGAATTTGCACAGAGACTCATTCTTCTTCTTGTGTAGCTAATAAAGATCGTGCTCTGAAGACGGCCTCTCGTAGGTCCCCTGGAAATTAGTGATGAACCGCTCCCTGAGTTGTCCCCAGGAACCGATCGACTGCCTCGGGAGACCTGATAGCCATGTCCTCGCTGAGTCGGCTAGAGCGACTAGGAGGTAGTTAGCCATGGCTTTATGATCACCCCCGGCTGCGCGAATCGCCAGGGTGTAGACGGTAAGCCAGGACTCCGAGTTGGTTTTGCCGTCGTATTTCTCGATACCCGTAGGCTTGAAGCCCAACGGCCAGTCGACGTCCTAGAGATCATGGGTGAAGGCAGGAACGCCCTCATCTTCATGTGGGCTTCGGCTCCGATTTTGGCGGCGTAACCGTTAGTGGTGGAAGCCGAAGCGCTCGTTTTCGTCCTCCAGTCGGCGGCGCTCATCTTCTTCGCGTTCTTCGCGCCGAGCGTTTATGGTGTGGCGAAGGTCGCGTTGTAGTCGTACTCGGAGGTCCTAATTAGGTTGGCGGTCGTACTGGTGACGCCGCCGGTTGTTGTTGTTGGTACCACCGAGTGAGGTTTGTCGGGACTCCTCGCGTGGCCGACTAGAGCCGGCCGCCCGGCGTTGCGTTGACACAGATGATCCCGCCGCCGGAGAACCCAACCGATTGGTCCATATAATTGTGTCGCCCGACTGCTGTTGCTGCTGACAGGCGGCAGCTGTGATCATCGCCTTAATCTTGGCGATAGTCGGGGTGGCCTGGTGATCATGCCCGAGCTGGAGCGTGTCCAGCAGGGTTGCGGCAGCCACGACGTTCTGTTGTGGCGTGACGAAGACGTCGTGGTCGCCGACTTTGGTTTGGAGGATCTGCTGCTGGGCGACTCGCCCAGCCTGGCGCAGCCCGTCATTGCGAGCCTCGCAGTTGGCTTCCTCCTGTTGTCGTAGTCGGCGGGCCTCCTCTTGTTGTTCCTCTTGTGCTCGGCGAACCTCCTATGGGGGCGTTGATGCTATGAAGATTTCGCGGGGGATGAGGAGACTCGCTGAACTGGTGTCCGAACTAGAGTTCGAACTGTTATCCGACTGGGAGTCGGAATCCGCGTAGTTGAGCGGAGTGAGAATTGCCCCGATCATCCTAGATCCAATCTGGAATGGCTCAGGGCCGTATCCGAACTGAAGCGCAGAAGATCAGGAATGCCGCGCGGGGTGTAGACGTGCGGCGTCGCCGAATCCGAGTGGGAAATTGAGGATCTCCCTCCTTCCTTGCCCGACCTGAGTTGACTCTAGACCTAGCTCGGGCCGAACGCCGGCGGAGAGAGCTGTCCTGTGGCTCGGCGAAGCAGAAAGTTGGTGCTGCAGCTTGATGATGATCGCCGCCGCATCTGGTGGGCTGACTGGCGCGGAGTCAGCTGGTTCCTTGGCCGATTGAATTGGATCTACTTTGGCCAAGGTCAGGTTGCTGATCTGATCGGCGACGAAGTCGAGGCTTCCAAAGGAAATTGTGTCTCCGGAAGAGAACTTGTCGTCGTTGACTCCTCTTGTTGGATCCATCGAGATCTTGGATGTAGATTGCGCCGAGCCCCCTACCTGGTGCACCAACTGTCGATGTTTTACACCGGCCATAATAACACGGGGCTACTTGGCGATAGAAAATCCGATGGATTGCAAAGGAACACAGGAGAGTTTTATACTGATTCAGACCCTCGATGTGAGGTAATACCCTACGTCTAGGGATTTGTGGTGATCGATTATCTTCCGCCCTCAAGAGACGCTCTGCCTCCCCTTATATACTGGGGGGTACAAGATAAGGATCCCAACCGGATACGACCAAACGATTTTCTTTTTAGAGATAGAAACTTATCTGACTACTATGTTTTCCTTATCATACAAGATAAAGTCTGCCGAATGCTATCTTATCTCTAACTACATGATTCGGCCCATCCTCTATCCGAGTAGCCCATATGCTAGTGGTAAGGTACCCGAGGACCATGACCTTCACACTAGTCCAAACCCATATAGAAGATAAATAATTCTTTTTACCATCCTTAATAGCCATTCGGTAGAATAGTATATATATACTGCAGATTACATCAATCGAGTTTACTAGCTCCTCAAAGTGATGAACCATTCCTCACCCAAAAAACGAAAAAAAAAGACAGAAAGTGATAAGCCATTGACACACTATGCGTACGTGTAGTCATGTGAATAAAATATTAGGTGGTGCTATGCCTTACTCTTGAGAGTTGCATGAATCTTGCAGAACAGCAGCAGATTGGATTCCAACTACTGCCGCTTCTGGAGCTTCAAGATTTTTATAGCTTCCATTGGGGTGGTCAGGCGTGGAAAAATATAATTATGCAATAACCATCTACATATATAAAATAAGAACAATAGATGGCGTCAAAGAAACCAGAAACTGGTTATTTGCAATTTTGCATCAACTGTGACGAAAGTTTCAAAAAAGAACCGCACAAATCAATTTTATTCCGATCTATCCTCAGCAGAGCAAATGATCGCACTTGGTCAAAAACTTCGAGGTTCAGGTTCCAGAATTCCTCCTTTCTATAACTCCGGAACTCGTATGACAATCATAAACGTGCCCTCTTCAATCGAAACAAAAAATATGCTACTTTGTTAGATGACTCCTGCCGTTATAGCTGCTGAGGACAGATAACCGTAAGAGTGCCACTTTGTTTGATGTATGACTGATCCAAACAAGGAGCACTTGTGCTTTCAGAAAGTTACCAGGTTAACTGCTGCAATTTGGGGATGAAAGCAGCAAGTCAGCATTGATGCATATAACAGATTTCAGTTGTGCAACTTTGAGGTCCGTGCTTTTTGCACGCTACCCAAGACGCTGTCAACCAGCTTATCCTTCTCTTGATTTTCTTCCGAGTCCGACACGAAAGAATACTGTTTATGCTGTGGCCTTGTAGGCTTCGGTGCATTTCCTCCAGTCAGATTGTCACTCCTTGAAAAATCAACGGGCCCATCAATGTCTTGAGTTTTTTTGCTAGAAACATCCTTACTATTGTGCCAGGAATCAATAATTTGGAGGAGCGAGCTTGGCTCAGTCCCTATTCTAGGCTGTTGGTCAGCATGATTCTCATTATCTGAAAAATCATCATCTGAAAGAGTAGGAGGACGGTAGCACATTTCTTTGTCAACCCCTTCAACAGTTTCAGTAGTAGCAGATACAGGACCAAGTTCCTCCCAAACAAAGTCATCGCCATTACTTTGATTTCCATTGCCCTTGCTGCCAGCTTGGCCATTTCCATTTTCTGAAGGTAGAACCCTTGGAAATTTTACTCTTACACCAGGCATAATCTGCAACATTGATTTTAAGTTTGGATATCCAAGCTTTTCAGGGTCTAGCTCATATCCATGCTTCTGAGCAAAACGAATCTTAAAAATGCTGATGTTAAATCCATAATCATATTCCAGAAGAAGGTCCTTTAACAGCTTGTGGCAGTCAGACAAAGTTTCCTCCCTAGTGGGAGGCCTGTTTCTGCTTTCATCACTAACATGTTTGCCCTGCTGTAATGGCTTCCTGTTGGAAAAAAGAGAACTGAGATCATCAAACTTCCTGGAGTTTGTTGGAATGCATGTTCTCTTGTGAGGGATGGTAAGATGAAATGGAAAATACTTGGAAGGAGTTTCTTCAACCCATTTCTTCTCTGAAACTAACAAATTTACCAGCTGATGGAGATCTTTCTCAGCTAGGCCTTTCAGAGGCCAACAATCTAATTTTTGCAGTTGATGTGCTAACTCCTTCCTGGTCACAAAAATGTAATTATGTCAGTAAGATTCTCTCAAAGGGTCAAACCAAAACATGATTTATCATATCATCTTGTAAGATTTTGGGTTAGATTTTTTTTTTGGGGCCTGCAATTAGTTCTGGAGGACCCAAAGAATGCTCATAGGAAGTAACAGGAAGAATTATAGCTTTATAAACTTACAGGTATTCCAGCTACAAACTACACCTAACCAACTGAGAAATAACATTTATTTCAACTTGCTCATAATATGCTCTATCAAGTTACAGATAAACCAAAGTTTTTAATCTGTCACAAACACACTCAGAATTTTCTTGCTGGCATGAGGGTATAAAACAGCTTGGCTCTGCGAGTTATTTTCTTCTCACTAATTGATAGGCGGAAACTATATAGGCCTACATATTGCTTCTGATATAGAAAGAAATATGAGAACACCATGTAACATTAACTGTGAATATGACTTCAAGTTTGGAAATTTTTATTTCAGGCCAACAAATTCTGTTATGCAAAGTAAGACCTAAAGATAATTAGAAGGCATTAATTAATATATAAAGGCATAAAAACTTTACCTTGACTTTGCTTTTGAAACAAGCTCAGAACCAAGGGGCTTTGATAGCTGTTGCTGCAAAACATCCCAGAAGAAAGATTTTGTGAATATTTCATGAACCTCCTGCTGCCCACTTCCACAAGCTGAAACCTTTAAGGATTCATGTCCTCCAATTGAGTCTGTGCTTGCTTCATCAATCACGTTTCTATTGGTTGTAACATTATCTGCATCTGATTTTCCAAATTTCATCCACCCTGTTACCCAGCTAAATAAGCCCTTAACCATTTTGGAAGTACCATCTCTTTCCCCGGCTTTCTCCACAGAAACAGATGCAGATCTATCACATGGTTCTGAGTTTGATGTATCCCTATCTAATGATCCCATATCATCCCCATGCTTTAACTTTTTAGAGAGCTCATCACTGCCAGTTGTTGTGCTATCAGCTCCGTCTGAGCTGCCATTTCCACAAGATTTCTTACGGATTCTCTTCAAAAGTCTCCGGAGCTCACCAGCATTATGTTCTTGCTGAGGAGACTGCACATCATCAACCACTATAGTGGAAGTGCTTTCAAGATGGGGAACTTCATACTTGGCACTTTCAGGGCCATTCCACAATAGCCAGATCCTTTTGAATAGCCCATCTTTGCTAACATTGTCCTCTACCTCTGAGCAAGAGGGAATTCCAGAGGCTGCCCTAGCATCAACTTCCTTGTGGTGCTCTGGTGATTCTGTCCGTGCATTCAACTTGACAGTTGGGTGCTCCTTTTGATCCTCAGGTAACACATCTGATTGGGAAGATGAGACAGCAAATGTAGGTGGATTCTTGTTTGCAGTCTGCAGGAAGCTTTTGTTCTTGGCAATACTTTGAGAAGCATTTTCGGTCTTAGCATTCTTTTCAGAAAAAGAAGTTGACACAGGGAGTGGAGGTGACTTATCATTGTGTGTTGCTCGATTCAAGTTATTATTCCTGACATTACTTTCAACGGAACTCCTAAAACTTTGTTTGTCAGGATCCATTAATTTTTTGTTGGCTCCAATTACATATGGCTGGTTTTCACCAGGTGCAGGATTAATAAATTCCACAAAATTTGGCAGCGATTGGAGAAGGCAAGAGAACTTCTTGTGGCCAAAAAAATCATGCCCCAGAAAAATATTTTTCCTTTTAAGCTCTATTCGGAGCTCTGACAAGCTCACTCCATTAGGATATGATTTTAGTACCTCCTGGATCCCATTAACTGCGTAATTGGGGATTGAACCATGCTTCAAATCAGATGGTACTACAAAGAGTTCCTCGGATTCTGTGTCTGTAAACGGGTCATCAAGGGCTCCTTTGTAGTGACCATACCAAGAACCAGCTAAACCATCAGGTGGGTGGTTAAAACGTTTTGGTGAGAAATCCTCCCCTTTCACTAGAGCTTCCCAAGGCCACATGATTGTTGCTGCACTGCACAATACACTGGTAGCATTACTAGGACAAGCAAGCAGTATGTTATAGTTGCTCATTCGCAGACGATGCAAAATGTTTGCAAAATCTTTATCCCCAGATATCAGGAAAAAATGGGCTGGTGGGGGGTTTTGTGCAATCCAGTAGACAAGATCAGCCATAAATGACCGGTCAGAACTATTCTTTCCATCTACATCACGGCAACAGCATTATTAGCAGAAAAAGAAAATACAACATAAGAAAAGGCATGCACGGGAAAAAATATAACGGAGGTGACAGAATGCTAAACTTTTACTGTTAATATAAGTAGTACTAATGAGAACTACTACTTCACCGTTGTTAGGAACCAACATCCAAGCACTTTCAAGTGTCATCTATGGCAGTGAGACCATCCAACTAACCACCTGATATTGTACTTGCCGAAAGTCTATTAAACTCGACAACACTGCTCAGGCACTACCTAATAATTTACCCATCCAAAACAACAATTACCACATAACTACACAAGGAATTAAAAAAGGAAACATTCATAGAGATTTTCCCCAATATCCATGATGAAAATGAATCGGTCCTGATCATCTAAGTTGTCACCAAAATCAAGTAAACCTTAATCAAATAGATTTATTATATTTTGTGCTTCACTAGAAAAGGTACCAGACAAATCTCAGCCCATGAGAAAAATGTGTAGCCTTTATGACACTAAACAGAAGAAAGATGTAGCTCTTGTACTCCGTATCATTCATCCCTAGGAGCTACCCATGATCTAATTGAACACAAAAAAGGAATGCTCATTAACCCTCTGATAATAGGGCAATGCATATCAATTCACTACTCCAGCAACGCATTACCCAGTGAAATACGCATACGCATAAATAAGGAATCTCGATCGTACCAAAGGCGTCAATATCGTTTCCTAATTGACGAACTCATCTGTAGAAATGATAAACAACTAAGAGGATAGGTGTCGAAAATCAGAACCGCAGGGGAATCAAGTGGGGATGGGAGGGGCGGAGAGTTGAACGCAACTGTTCGGGACGTGGGAGATGGAGACGCCGGTGGTGAGGAGGTCCTCCTGGGAGGAGCGCGCGAGCTGGATCACGTCCCCGAAGGCGGTGATGGAGAGTGGGCCGCGGATGCCGGCGGAGCGGAGCGCGGCGGTGACGCGGGGGGCGAAGCGGCAGGCGCTGACGCCGTTGGGGATGTTGCAGTTCTCGAAGTCCCACCACACGGAAACCTTCACCGCCTTGCTCTCCTCCTGCTGCTGCTGCTGCTGCTGGTACGGGCCACGCCGCCCCACGCCGCTGCCGCCGCCAGCCTCGGCAGCCGAGCTAAGGAGGCGGCGGCGGCTGCTGCTGCTGCTGTGGGCGCAGGGGCGGCGGGCCGAGAGGCGGCGGAGGAGCACGAGCTGGGACATGGCCGCTGCGTGGTGGCGGTTGGGGTTTGGATCGGCGGGCGGGGTCTCCTTTCGCCGGCGGAGAGTGGCGGCGGAGGCGGTTGCGGCTCTGCCTCTGTAGGGTTTTAACAAACAAAAACCCTCTTCTTTGGGATTTCGGGTTGGGTCTAGAAGCATGATGGGCTAGGGTCATCACAGTACCTATATTTTCTACTCCATTTAAAACTTATTTCTTAATTTAAAAAATTCTAGCACTACTTATTCCATCAATTATTTCTTATTTAAATTTCTTCCCATCTTATCTCCATCTACCCGCGTCTGACATCGTGGAGGCACATCATAGCATAAGGTAGCTGAGGCAATCCACCGCCCAATCCAATCCAACGCTTCTCAGCTCGTTGCCAAAATCACATATCACTTCCCCTTTGCCTATCTGCTCCAAATGGGAGGTACCAGAAACTTGAATTGACGAGATTGGATTATACAAGACAATGCTATCACGTGAACACTCAAATCACTCATCAACCAAGTAATTAATCATCTATCGTCGTCGGACGATCACTACTATGCCATAGCAGCTCACCTCATCCATATCCTGCAGTCCTAATTGGGAGAGACGAGCTGCAAAATTGCGATGGAAAACCAGATCAATATAGATTCAAACCAGGAGGCAAACCAGACTAATGAAGGATCAAATGAGTAAGTACCAGTTCGATTATGCTTCCACAATAATGTTGATTTCATCGTCTGTTTACTCATAATAAAGATTAAAATGATCTGGTAGATAAAATCGTGATGGTATATTGTTCAGTGCAATATATTATCAGTGCATGGGTTCAGAGCATGAACCACTCGTGGCGTCTAGCATATATACTAGTCAATAGTCACACATAGTGTAACATACCAAATTTTGGTAATATAAAGAAAACCTTGTGAGCAAAAGTTGGGATAAATAAAATGTTATACTTTGGTGTGCATCTCTTAATTTTCATGTTTTTGGTTTCTTTGCAATGCACAATAGGAATTATGTACATATAAGTGCATATATGGAAGGACTAGACATAAAATTTGAAATGAATAAATTATTGGTAAAAATTTAATAAGAACTAGACAACATCTGGAACCCACTGTAAAAATTTCATAATTTTATCATTTGATCTGGTGCTCCATTTAAAATTCTAAAAAACAGCACAAATCTGAAATATAGTTTTAATCTGATGGTAATTTCACATTTTTTTCAGAATTTCATCTTAATTGATCGACCTTTGAGTTTTTGTCATAAGGTTTAGCATGTTAATTTCTGTCACCAGAAAAAATGGCAAAATCAAAATCACTAGATTTTTACATAAAATGATAAGTGCAAAGTCACTGGAAATCTGGTAACTACAGATTTTGATGCTGTCGAGCCCATTTCACATTTTTACCATATTAAATCTACAAGGCTTTAGGCTTAGAGTTTTGGCAGGTCTGTAGAACACATAACCAATTGCTTATAGAAATTTTTCGACACCTAAACTTAGTTGGGAGATAGGATTAAATCACAGTGCAAAACAGCTCATCGCAGCAACTTCCAGACTTGGCCTCTCCCCGAGAAATTCTTCTCTTTCGCTGACAAGTGGGGCCCAAGGCTTGTGGGGTCTGCTCACTCAGCCACCGCTCCTGGAACGGGCGACACGCGCTAGAACACGCGTCGCAACACCCGGACGCCACCGCACAGAGCGCCGCCCCTTGACCTCCACATCTCACCGTGCTGCTTCTCACCCCTATTCACTCTCTCCTCCTCATCGTGTTCAGCGGAGAAAAACGGAGGAACATTCTCGGGAGCTCTAGGAACGGACGCTTCTTCTCCGGTGCTGTTGAGATCCACCACCATCGCCGCTCGTCCCTGGTGAGCTTCGCCGCGAGCCAACCCCCGGAACACGCTCTCCTCTCCATGCCGAACACTCTCGTACCCTCTTTTTCCTATGTGGTGCAGGTCGAGCACCCAGTGTCACCGTGGTCTGCGCTCTCGGCATCGCCGGAGATCCACCGTTGCACCGGCCCTATTCTCGTCACTTGTTTGGAGTCCAGCCACGCCCTTTGGTCAACACTGTCGCAAGAGCAAACCAACCCCGCAAACCAAGCCCCAGGTGCTGAGGACACCGGAGACGCTAGATCGAGGCTTTCTTCTCCAATACGGCCACTGCTCAAGATTTTGATTACCGTCGCCTTAGTGAGTTTTGAGTTGATTCGTTGCACCAGTAGACACCTCAGGACCCCGTTACTCACATGCATGCCTTGGTTGTGTGAATTGATGGCCAGAAATCCTTGATGCCATTCACCCGAAGCCACCGTCTCCGTCGAGCTGTTCCAAAAGGCAACACAACCATTCCAACTTCGTCGGCGCCTATCCAACACTTGGTGAGCACTCTAGGAACCTTAGGACTCACATGCATGCAGTTCTGGCCGGAATCGAGCTAGACTCTAACATGCATATACATGCCGGAGCTCGTCGTCGCCTAATCCACCGATGCTGTCTATTCCGACCACCTCAGGGCGCGTTTAAGCCACCGTTGGAATCGCCTGGAACTGCTGCACATTTTTGCTTTTGACCGCACTTCAAGATTCACCGCCGCCTGGAAGCTTGCCGGTGCCGCTTGCCGCGCTGGCCGCTGACATGTGGGACTGTTGCTTAACATGTTAAGTGCGAGATTAGATAACGTTTAAAATTTGTAAGTTAAAACTGTAAAAATGGTTAGACTTAGATGTGGACCCGAGGACTAATCTGAGATTTAATAAAAATTAGAGCGCTCTTAATGAATTTTGAAATTCCACGTGCTAGGGACCTCGGGATTGAATCCCAGATAGCCGGAGGATCTCTTTATAAAAGTTCACTCACTGACATGTAGGCCCAGAAATTGAAAATCCGAGAAAAATTAAGAAATTAGACTTTAGGCTTTTCTGTTAAACTGAAAAATGGATTTCTACTTTAAAAATTCATAGAAAATTCATACAGGCTTCAAATTCAGTGATTCAAATTTTGATAAATTCATAATTTTATCCTCTTTCATTCTGTAAGGTGTAAATTGATAGAAATTTCCATCTAAAAATCGTTAAAAATAGGATACTTAAATAATGCTCATATAAAGACCAAGAAACTTAATAAATTAATATCATTTTCATACAGTAGAATAAAGTGAATATTATTTCACTAAAATTCATATAAATACATAACCTAACTACTATAGAAAATTGCATGCATTTTAGAGATATTTTTTTGTGCATTATTTGGTGTTTACTTGATATCGTTAATTATTTTTAGAGGAAAATCCCATTGATGGTGAGAAAGTTGATCTCAACACTGACCAAGAAGAAGAGGTTCAGCAAAGTAAGTGTTTTTCCCCTCTCCCTTGACCATATTGCAACCTATGATTTGGGGCAAAATGTGTTGATTTATAAAGTGAATGCTTAATTGAAGTATCGATATTTAAATTATTTACAAATGGTAGAGTTAATCTATTGCTGCATATATCTTCTTGAGAATTACTTTTCTCCTATTGTCACCATATGATGGGTTAAAGTACTTTTCTTGTACTCAATTGGGTTAAATATATAAGTTTATATGTGGTATATGCTTAGCCATGCTTAGAGACTTCTATTTAATGTTATGGCAAATTTTTAAATCCAAGTTTTGAGGATTTAAAGTTTCTATAGAGGGGTATACTCCAAATTAATTGTGAAATAAAATGATGAAAACTTGGTTTTTAAACTCGGGCGGCAAGTAGTATACATATGTGATAGTTATATACCAATAGGGGGAGTGTTCACTTAGGTTGATTAAGGACTGGACTCTTTATCACCATCTGTGTTTACAGCACATGCTCATGTGTTAGTACGGGATAACCTTAGTTGAGAAGTTGTTTGTGATCTAACCTTGCATTAGGAGGCCGTTATAGTATGATCTAGTCTTGCTTGATAGTTTATAGTAACTACTTATGTATATCACGAAGGAACGAGTGTTCACTTAGCGGCATGAGCATCTAAGTATGTCCAATATAACGGTGTAGTGACTCGTGGATTGTTTCTCCACGGCGTCAGGTTCGGTAGGCCAATCGTCCTGATGATACTAAGAATCTAGACTTAGTGTGAAGTTCTCACTCACCGTGCTCATGCAAGGTTAGACCATAAGCAATGGATTAGCTTCGTTGCAGATACTAAAACGGGTACTTTTCGGTATCGCATGGCATGTGTTATATTATTACTATTTTGTGTCATGTGAGTAAAGATGTACAAACTTTATAGAGTAAAAACTAATCGGTTAGCCGCGCTCGCAGTTATGGGCCATATAGTGAAGTGTCAGGAGTATAGTTTTTGAATGTTTCTAAATGTATTTAAACTTGATTCTTTATAAATATGAGATCTGAAATTTGGTTTGGAATTTATGAAATTACTTTCATGGAGGATAGTAAAATTACTCTATGTATGTATTTACTTATGCCATGACAATTTACCATGAGCTATGATGAAATTGTTCTATAAAGGCTATTGAAAATTTTTGTCAACTAAAACTTGCTTTATGCAAAATTTAGCTACACCACAAGCTCTCCTTGATATACCTTTGCATATAGGATTTTAGAAATTGCCTTGACAGTACATTATTAGATAATGTACTGATACTTGATCTTGTTGTTGCTATTATTAGACTTTTATGCAGATGATGAGTTGCCTAGGGATGAGTGCTACAATGCAGGTGACGATGATTTCCAGGATGGTTCTTACTAGGGGTTATCCTAGTCGATTTGCTTGTGGGTCTTTTGGGTAGACAAGCTTCTACAGAACTCTAAATAAATTTGGCCTGTCGTCATATGTACTTGTACTAGTTATAAATTATCTATTTGTACTCATGTATCCTTATGTACCCTATATGTGTGATATCCTAGCTAAGATGAAAGTGCAGGACTAGTTCTTTCCTGTGGCTAGATTTGCATCAGTACGGGTTTTGAACAATTGAAATCCTCGTTTGGTAAACGCCTATAGATCAGTCTCTGTTGTATGTAGTTTCCTTATCGTCATCATCGAATGGTTTGATAAGCATACAATGGGTGTGACCGGTAAGTTACCTTGTCAGATTGGGTTTAGTGTCAGAAAGAGGTAATCAAACCCAAGTAAATTTGATGGAAAAATTACTTCTTGCAGATATGTTTGTAGCAAGGAGGGTCACCGGGTTGCAGATAAAAGAGATCACAATACTAAGCAGCCGAGAGCTAAAACTAGGACTGGTTGCCAAGTCTGAATAGGCCTTACAATAGATCGAGAAACAGGAAACTACAAAATATCTAATCGTGTTCTTGAGCACAACCACATGCTCCACTTAAAGAAAACATGCCATCTTATGCCATCACAGCGAAAGATTTCCGAAGTGCAGGCTTTCGAAATTAAAATGGCTGATGATTCAGGTGTTGGACCCAAAGCTGCTCATGAATTGGCTAGTGGACATGTTGGTGGATCTTGTAATCTTAGTTATACTCGTCGAGATCACAAAAGTTAGTTGCGTACTAAGCAGGTAGTATGTTGAAATACTTTCATGACAAAGTCACAGAAAATCCATCTTTCCATTATGCTGTACATTTGGATTGTGAAGAACAAATCACAAATATATTTTGGACTAATGCTAAAATGATTATTGACTATGCTCATTTTGGTGATGTTGTAACTTTTGACACTACTTTTGGAAAAAAACAAGGAGTATTGGCCGTTTGGTGTATTCACTGGATTCAATCATTTTAGATAAACAATTATTTTTGGTGCTGCCCTCATGTATGATGAGACATTTGAGTCATTCAATTGGCTTTTTGATACTTTTCTGGCAACACATAATCAAAAGCAACCTAAAACTATATACACAGATCAAGATATTGCAATGGGAAAGGCAGTTGAGCATGTATTTACAGAACCATAGCATGGATTATGCACTTTTCATATAATGCAAAATACTACCAAGCATTTACCCAGTAATAGGAGCAGTGAAACAAATTTGCTTACAAAATTCAGTTCTTACATGTATGACCATGATGATGAGGTGAAGTTTGAAGAAGGTTTTGATGCTACGAGAATAAGAGTACAAAAGCAGACATGGTTTGATAGTATATATAAAGTAAGAGAAAAGTGGGCAGAATGTTACATGAGAGATGTTACAGTGAGAGCCTGAACAATGACCTGAAAAACCACTTGAAATTGGATCTTGATATTATTCATTTTTTTCAATCATTTTGAAAGGGTTGTGAAAGGAAAGCGGGACAATGAATTGAATTCAGAATATGAATCGAGGGAAAAACTGCCTAGACTCAAGATGAGGACACCCATGTTGCTCCAAGCAAGCAAGGTTTACAATCCTGTGATATTTGAATATTTCCAAACAGAATATGAGAGATCCTCTGCAGCATGCACTAAAGTATTAAATGGGAACTACCAATATGCAGTAGCAATTGGTACTCTTTCTGATGATCCAAAATTTGAAGAGGAATACAATGTTATTGGTAATATTTCTGTAGAGACAGTTTCATGCAGATGTGGTCAGTTCGAGAGAATAGGAATATTGTGTGCCATGCTCTTAAGGTCCTTGATTTGATGAATATTAAGTTACTACTAGCTTATTACATTTTGAAGCGATGGACTCAAGAAGCACGGTCTGGAACTATTCAGTATTGTAGAGGAAGGAATATTATTGAAAATTTGAAGTTGGATGCAATGCTTCGCTACAAAATTCTTTCACATAAATTCATCAATTTGGCTACTGAAGCAGCCAACTCTGAAGAATATTGTAATCTTATTGAGAATACCCTCGATAGCCTTAGCAAGCAAGTTAAAGACCGAATGAATGCATGCCAAAGTAATCATGATAATGGATGTAATGAGCAAATGATCCCAGAAACATCAAAGGAACATCTGAGAACTGCACGCCTGAAAAAGAAAACAGTTCAGAATAAAAGCTCAAAGAGACAATGATCTTGGATTGACAGACAACACAAGAACAAGCAAAAAAACACCAGCTAAAGTTACTACTGCACATCAATCTTCTACAATATGTTTCTTTATGATATAGATTGATTTTCTTTTCTTAGTTTTCTTACTGTGCGTATATAGCATATTTCTTGGAGACCTTCACATTATTATGTTGCCTAGGGACAAGAAGATAGGAACAGATCAGCACAAACTCAATTAGCTTCAGAGAATTCTTGTAGACAAGAAGATGGGAACATATCAACACAAACTCAATTAGCTGCAGAGAATTCTTGTAGAAGCAATGAGAATGATTTTTAGGGATACGAGTTCATCGTGAGCTACACTGAACTACTGATGGTAGACTGTCTTGTACAATTCCAATTGTCTTTCGTTTTTAGAAATTTCAGAAACGAATTGTTGTCATATGCTAACTAGTTCTCTTAACAATGCAGGGTTCCAGTACAGAGCTTTTTGATTATTTAACAAGTTTATAAGACTTTCAGCTTAAAGTTCCAAGATATTAAAAAAAATTTATTCTATTATTTTCATATATTTGCGGCCTTAGTTGTGTTATAAAAGGGATCCAATCATTCTAAATATTTTGAGCTCAATTGTTCGTGGAGAAGGTTTCAGTGTCCTCGGTACCAAACAGATCAATGGAGCCATCGTTGTCTTGCTGTTTATTAGTTAATTAACACAGTCGCCGGCCCCATTTGCATTTTTATGCTGCTTGCGCCTCTAGCAACTACCAAATTGGGCAGTTAAGCAAACTGAGCAATAAGCAGAGAAGCGTTAGATTGGTTTGGGCAGTGGATTGCCTCAGCTACGTTACACTGTGACGTGCCTCCATGACATTAAAGGAGCCGGTTCCTGAAGTCAGGGTTCTTCAATTCGAGGGTGATCGGCAAATGTGATTTGACAGTGACGGTGGCATACGGTTTGAGGAAGACGGTGCCAATAGACTCGCCGGAGGCGGCGGCGACGGCAGTAGATCTAAAAGAGCCGGATGTGACCGCCAAGGTGGAGGAGAGTGTCAACATCAGGAGAAGACGTTGGCGGCGTCTGTCATAGGCGTGGACACGCGCGCGGTGATTGCGGTGTGGGTGAGGAGAGGGGTGCTGTGGCTGGTAGGCGACGGCGCACGAAAGGTGGAGGTGCTGCGGCCAAGGGGCGGCGACACTAGGTCAGGGAAGCCGAAAAAAAAAGGAAACGTAGGGATTGCCCCGGTGTCTCATACCATGTACTCCCTCCGTTTCAATTTATTTTATCATTCTAGCATTCAAATTTTTTGTTAAAATACTTATCATTTTCACATTACAAAGTACTTTTAGAGGTATGTTTTTCTTTCTACTCTTAATCAATACAGTCATACTAATACTAGTACTCCTCACAAGAAATTTTAATGCTTGCTTTGAAAAAGTAATTAGAATATAATTAATAAGGGTAACAATGTAATTTGTCACACCTCCTAGTTTAGTGTGAGATTTGCTAGAACGATAAGTAAATTGAAACGGATGGAGTGAATGAATTAGGGGGAACACCTCACACCCAATATAAGGGGTGACCATGTATTAATATAGATAGGTATAGATACATAGGATTCTCAATTAAAGGAGTATACAAGGAATACAAAGGTACAGTACAGCCCTATACATGGCTATACAATCTTAATACTTCCATAAAGATGCATGTGTCTTCTCAAGGAGTATTCTGAAATAGTTTCATTTAAAGTATTTTGATTTTCAAAGCCTTTTCATCCAGTTATTTGTGCTGTAGATAACACATGATCATCACGTATTCCACACTCACCATCAAGTATCACTTTAGACAGTGTTATTCATGCCACCTGCAATTTACTTTTTCAGCGATGTTTTGTACTACTATGTTTGTACTTGGAGGAAATTATCTTGAGCTCCACTTTTGTATAGCTTATTCCAGCTCACCGGGATGTGGGTTTTTCCGAGGAGAGCAGCAGAGCATCGTCGGAGCGGAGCAGTGAAGGACCGGGTGCCTACCAGATGTTCGACGGAAGTTCCAACCCGGTGACGTCAGCTCGTGCTCGTCCTCAGTTCAGGCGCGATCGTTGGCTTCGTCCTTCTAGATCGGTTGGACTCCAACGGCGGCAGGGTGGGAGCAGAGCCACACGGGTAGTGGTGCACGCAAGGCGGCGGCGAAGGGAAGGGCTGTGGGGCATGGCTTAGCCGGCGATTTGACGGGACGGCGATGGGACGGCAGCAAGCAGGTGACGCGATGGCGATGGTGAGGTGGCGGGGTGTGGATGGGGGCGGGATGGTATCTGTTGTGATAGGCGGTGGTCGGTGTTCCTGTTCATTCCGACGCTGACGCCGCCTCACTCCGCACACGATTCGGCACCTCGGTTGCGTCACTTTCCGGTCGGAGCGCGGAATTGTGATCCTCCCTCCCGGATTCCTCTTTCTTTCCCCTCAAAAGTTGCGAAAAAATCGTGCGAAGAATGGGCCCGCAATGCCCGTGCCCGCCGCCGTTTCGAGTCGTTCCCTGCGCGATATCTTCCCCACCGCGCTACAAATATGCTAGCACCAGAGCCTCTAAGACCTCGCATGCACCTCTGATCGAGTCGCCGTGAGCCAAAGCCGCCTCCCCGCGCTCAACCGGTGCAACCGCCTCGCTCCAGTTGCTCGCCACCGTTGACTGAAGCACTTACCGGCAGTCCCCAACCACACCTTCAGCAATGGAGGACCGCCGCTGCTCGTCGCCGTTCGCCGTCGTCGCTGAGACCGCCGCTTCAAGATTTCCACGTGTATGCTATCCCTCCTCTTCTTTTGCAGCGCAGCGAAACACCGGCAACCTTGGGTCCCGTGCGCCACAGCTGGCCTGGCCAACCGTGTGGCCCTGTGTCACACCCTAAGATTTTCTCATAAATAGAGCCACACAAAAATATACCAAAAAATACTCAAAGAAAATATTTAAATAAGACAATGAAAATTAATTAATGGTGAAAATACAAAATATCAATCTACCTGGGAGTATTTTTCTTGTATTCCTCTTACCAAAATACACTAATAGAATTTTTATTGGGATTTTTAGAGCACTGAAAGCATTTTTAGTAAATCAAAATGTGTTATTGAAATTAAAAATCTCCTGGAAATCCTTTTTCCTTTTTTTTCCCATTTTCCCTCTTTTTCTCTTTTTTCTTTTCCTCCTGGACCACGGCCCGTCCCTGTTTCGGTCTGCTCCCGTGGCCCAGCTCCCCCGCACGCCCCTCCTCGCTCTCTCTCGCTGTCAACCGGGGCCCGCTCACCAGCGCCCCCCGCTCCTCTCCCCTCATCCCTCCCGCTCACATGTGGAACCGGAGCCCCACATGTTAGCTTCATTCCCAACCTCTGGCCGAATCGGTCGGAGGGGATGGAGCCACCCCGCACGTCAGATTTCCGCCTCACCCCGAGCCCGCGCACCCTCCCTCCTGATTCAAATGACGCGGACTTAGTCGCCGAGCCGTTTCCCCACGTTCCCTGTCCCTCTCGCCCACTCTCACGAGAGAATCTCGCCACCTCCCCCACGGCCGTTGCTTCCCCCTTTTCACGAAATTCAGCCACCTCAGTCACGATCTCGAGCTCCCCGAGCTATTTAAACCCTCACCGTCACCCCCTCTCTCTTTTCCCTCAACTTCCCGAGCCCTTAGCGCCCTCGAACCCCCTTCGTGCCGTGATCCTGAGCCGCCGCTGCGTTTCGCCGCCTCCAGCCGAGCACTGCCGCCGCCGCGCTCACCTCTCACCACCACCGGCTTCGCCACACTCCGGAGTGCCTAGGCCGCCACCCCCATGAGCCCCATTGCCTCCAGCGGCCCGTTCTCCCCGTCACCCCCTTCAGTGAGTGCTTCCGCCGGCCTTCGGCCACGGAATTCCGCCAGTTCGCTTGGGCATTTCTTTCCCTAATCCGCTCTACTCCGTCGCCAGGACCTCTCAAACATCGTCCGCGCCTTCGTCGCCACTTTGCACCGCCGGAACCTCGTCGGTGTCGACATCCCAAAGCATCCCCGTAGCCAACCTCTCTTCCGCGCCATCGTTCACCGCCCCCCGGCCGTCCCCGACCTTCGGTGAGGCCCTGACCAGTTCCCTCTCCTCCTCCACCACTCGTCGCTGCCCTCCGCCGCGTCGGATGGTCGCTGGCGGCGACCATCGGGCCGCGCGCCTCGCCGCGGCTCAGCCGCACCAGCAGGGCGCTACCCCCTTTTCTTATGGTCGTCTGATCTACCTCGGGGTAGATCGGGGCCGGCCGTGTGGCGCCCGTCGCAGACGCCCGTGCCTCGTCACGTCGGCGCCACGTTGGCGCCGCGTTGGCTCCTCAGTCCACCATGGCTGCCGCGTCGGCAGCCATGTGGCCTGATCCCGTCAAGCTGTGGTGGACGCGGTCCACCGTGCGCCGTCCTCCCGAGTGTCGCTAACCGGTAGGGCCTGCTTGTTGGCACGGGTCTCCTGGTCCGCTAATGCCATAATTCCTTTTTAATTGCGCAATAAATAGATAAGGAATTATTTTTATTATAGTAAAAACACATAGAATCTTTAAAAAATCATAACTAATTCATACGAGCTCCGATTAATTCCATTCAAATTTCATCAAATCTAGAAAAATGGCAAGAATCCATTAAAAATAGTTTTAGTTCATGTTTCAGCGTTCTCATGTACTGTTTTTATTTGTTTGTGCTTTGATTGTTATAGAAGCCGACGTTTCCGACCCTCCCGTGTACTACGAGATAGTTGCAGAGTTTGCAGAGCCAGAGCAAGGCAAGTTACATCATTTTCTTAAACATATTGCACCTACTTTATGTAAATTATTTGCTTTGAATAAATAAGTGTGCATGATTTTATTATTTCATGTGGGAAGGTTTAACCTATATATATACAATTTGACGACTATAACTTGACCACCCTTTATACCTTTGTAGCCTGGGTAACAACTTGACTATAAAATATTTCTAGGATGCTTAGCCATACTTAGACTCAACTAGCTCACCTTAGAAATAAATACTCACTACTACCTTTGTTATTCGACTTTATGTCGGGAGGATGGAATTTTGAACACGGACACTTATATAAATAAAACATGACCCTAATGGTGGGCAGGGGTGCATGGTTTTGCTGGTCGCACCCATGGCAATTAAGGACCGGTTTGCGGGACTAGTCTGAGTAGTTATTGTAACGCCCAGAAATTCGCACCGAAATTCTGAACATTAATGTGTAATAAATCCCTGCCCAGGAAAGCCAGGGTACACAAACCAAGTTGCCATACAGAGAGTCTTACAAACAGAGTAAAGTGTATATTACATAAATGCAGCGGAAAAAGGTAAAACGGAGTCTATGAACATCTGGCCAAGCAGCCGATTCCATTCCCACAGGCACCTTGACGGCGGAGCCAGCCTATTCCTCAGGATGATCTTCATCTGACGCGTTCTCCAACACTGGGGGAAAAGGGAGCAAGGCTGAGTACCACCCACAGTACTCAACAAATCACACCCACAATTATGCATATGCACAGGGTACAAAGATGGGACAGGGTTTATTTGCGGAAAAGCAGTTGCAAAGGGAAGTAGTTCACAAACAGTAAAAAGTTGATTTAATTAACAATATTAATTCACCACTGATTAACGTTACACCACGTTAACCAGGCCCAACCATTCCCAACTGATTGACGCTAAACCACGTCAACCAGTCTCCACTGATGAACGCTACACCACGTTCACCAGACACCTCCGGGTACCGTTACACCACGTTACCCGGACTCCACTGATTAACGCTACACCACGTTAACCAGTCACCACCGGACAACGTATCACGCTGACCAGCTTTTCCCGACCAACGCTAAACCACGTTGACCAGGCCGCGCTGATGGAAGTTACACCACGACCACCAGGCGAAACTGATGAGAGTTACACCACACTCACCAGTCTCCACCGATTAGCGTTAAACCACGCTAACCAGTCACCCCCGGTCAACTTAACCATGTCGACCGGACTCACACCTTCCACAACACCAGTTTGATAAAACAGGATTAATTATCTAGGGTGAGACTAATCACGGTGAGTCTTGGCCAATGTGCCCATAACCGCGGGCGTGGCTATTCGAATAGTTTTACTCTGATCAGAGGTGTACAACTGTACCCACAAGACACAGCCCCCACACACATTCCCGTGTGCCAGTACATCACCACGATGTCCCGTGCGAGGCTGTGACAGGACCGTTCACGCAACCCCTCCCTAACCATCCACACCACGCTGAGGTTGCACCTGCCGACAGGGCACGCCATATTGGCCAGGCTACCCCCCTTGCGCCACGGTGAATCCGGCAGCCGATCAACCCTACCCCGGGCCGACCCAACTCCATCACGCCCACCCTCTTCTTCGGTGCCTAGGAGAGGGAGAAGAAACGCTGCAAGCCCAGCCGTTGCCCACGCTGGCTTGTGGCAAGTACGGGAAGTTGCCCAAGTGGTTCCCGCGAACCGGTCCTTAATTGCCATGGGTGTGACAAGCAAAACCATACACCCACAGCCCACCATTTAGGTCAAAATTTTAGGAATTTAACAACAACCTATCCAAGGTTCCATTTTTCCGACATTGAGTCGAATCATATAAAAAGACATTATTTAATTCCCAGGTGAGCTATGTTGCTAAGCATGGCTAAGCATCCTAGGGATTATATTCTACTCATATTATTACCCAGGTGACAAGGATTTAGTCATCAAAACTAAGGCTTCATCCTGACATTGTATAGGCAATACCAATCCACATGAATTATTAAAATAATGCAGTTTATTTGCGTAAACAAAGCAATTTAACGAAAAATGGGTACAAATTGATCAAAGTATCAGTGCGACTTGCCTTGCTCCGGCTCAAGGTATTCGGCTACGATCTCAAAATACGCATGAGAATTACCGGCGTCGGATTCTACAACAAACAATGCATAAACAATTAAAAACAGTACATGGGGGGTCAACAAACATGGGCTGAAAGTATTTTTAATGGATTCTTGGCATTTTACTGGATTTAATGAAATTTGAATGGACTTAATCAGAGTTCGCATGAAATAGTTATGATTTATTGAAGTTTTACTGCTATTTTCAGAGTGAATATAATTAACCAGTGATTTAATGCGCATTAACCGATTTAAAGACGTCACCCGAGAGGGAGACGACGGCGCACAGAGGCGGGCACCACGTGGCGCCACCGCGGGCAACCACGCGGGCGAGCAAGCGGGCGGCCCCGATCTGCCACCCGGCAGATCGGACGGCCCCGGGGAGCGGCGGCCGAAGCCAGCCGTCCCGAGCGGGAGGCGGCGGCGCGCACGCGACCCGATGGTCGACAACGGCGACCACCCGGCGCGACAGCGACCACACGGAGGGACGGAAATGAACGAGAAAACAAAAGGGGTTCTCATCGGCGGCTCGCGACGGCGAGCGACGGCGCGAAGACGACGGTGGCGACGAAAAAGCGGCGGCGGCCTCGGGACGACGTCGGCGACGGAACTCCGACGGCGGGGAACGGGCGAGAGGCGACTGCCGAGGTGTCCTGGAGGATGAGGAGGACGGGAGAGGAGTTAGAGCGGAGAATAGTGACGCGGCGCAGCGGGAATCCTCGGCCGGAGAGGAGGCGGAGAGCCGATACTCACCGTGCGCGCGGGCGAGGCGGTCCGGCGAGCTTCGGCTTCCACGGAGTGGCGGCCGAGATGCGGCGCGGTGCGGCGGAGGTGCAGGCGGTGGCGGAGTGGCCTGGCGGCGTCCGGAACGGCGGCGAGCGGCGGCCGGTGGCGGCGAAAAACGGCGGAGAACGGGTGCGCGGTGGCGACGGGGTTCTGGGGCACTGGAAAGCTCGGCGTGTTGGGGAAAAGATGGAGGAGAGGGTGGAGATGGTTTTATACAGTCGGCCGGGAGAGATCGAGGCCGAACGGCTCCAATCGTGCACGGGAGAGTGGGCGGCGGCGTGGGCATCGTGTGCGAGATTCTCGGGAGAGAGGGGACGTGGACGCCGGGGAACTCGGGGGAGTGGGGCGGACTCGGTCCGCGACCGTTTGAACGAGTGCCAGTGCGGGAGGATGAGGCAGGAGGCGGCGCCGGATCGGACGGCCCCGGGGAGTTTCCCCTCCGACCGATTCGGACGGAGGAGGAAGATGATGCTGACAGGCGGGCCCGGCCTGTCAGCGGGAGGTGCGTGGGCGCGGGCGCGGGCGCAAGCGCAAGGGCGCGAGCACGACTGCGGGCGCGGGCGCGAGCGCGCGGGAGCGGGGGCGCGGGCGCGAGGAGCGAGGGCGCGGGCGCAAGGGCGCGGCCGCGGGGCACGGGCGCAAGGGCGCGGGGGCACGGGCGCGAGGAGAAAAAGGCCGGGGAGGGAAAACCGGCCTGCGGCACAGTGCTGGGCCGGTGGCCCAGCGATGGAGAAAAAGAGAAAGCAGAGAAAACAGAAGGGAAAGAAAAGGAAAAAGGTTTCCAGGAGGATTTAAATTCCGATAAGCGCATTTGATTTATTAAAAATGGTTCCTGTGCTCTGTAAATTCCACTAAAAATCCAGTTAATGTATTTTGGCACAGAGAATACAAGAAAAATATTCCCCGCCACGATAATTTATTATCTTGCATTTTACACCATCAATTAATTTCTCTAGCCATTTTAAAATTCCTTTTCTTGGGTATTTTCTCCGGTAAAGTTTCTGTGTGGCTAAACTCAGGGTGTGACAAACCTACCCCCCTTAAACAGAATCTCGTCCCCGAGATTCGGAAGCGCTGGCGAAAAGGTGAGGATGGGCGGACTTCAATTCGTCTTCTCGCTCCCAGGTGGCTTCTTCTTCTGAGTGGTGGCTCCACTGCACCTTGCAGAACCTGATTACCCGGCTCCTGGTGTTTCTTTCACTCATCTCCAGGATCCGTATTGGCTTCTCCACATAGGTGAGGTCTTCCTGGATCTCGATCTGTTCCGGATCTGCCTGTTCTGCTGGTATCCTCAGACACTTCTTCAGTTGTGACACGTGGAACACATCGTGTATGCCAGTCATTGAAGCTGGGAGGCTCAACTGATATGCCACTTCACCTTTACGGGCTAGCACTTGGTAGGGTCCCACGAAACGTGGTGCTAGCTTCCCTTTGGTTTGGAACCTGTGTACTCCGCGGAGTGGGGTGACGCGAAGGTACACGTAGTCTCCTTCCTCGAAGCTTAAGTCTCGTCGTCGGTTGTCAGCATAACTCTTCTGTCTGGATTGAGCTGTCTTCAAACGCTCTCGTATTATGGCTACCTTCTCTTCTTCTTCTTTGAGTGCGTCGGTTTCGAATACCTGACGTTCACCTGTCTGATCCCAGAAAAGGGGTGTGCGGCACTTCCTGCCATATAGAGCTTCAAACGATGCCATCTGCAAGCTGGCCTGGTAGCTGTTGTTGTACGAGAACTCTGCGTAGGGTAAGCTCTTATCCCATGTTCCTCCGAAGTCTAGTGCACAAGCTCTCAGCATGTCCTCCAATATCTGATTGACTCTTTCAGTCTGACCATCTGTTTGCGGATGATATGATGTGCTGAAGTTCAGTCGGGTTCCAACTCTTCTTGTAACTTCTGCCAAAACTTGGAAGTGAACTGGCTACCACGGTCAGAAACGATCTTCTTGGGTACTCCATGTAAACACATTATGCGAGCCATATACAGTTCCGCCAGTTTCTTACCCGAGTACGTGGTATGCACGGGGATGAAATGCGCAACTTTGGTGAGTCAATCCACGATCACCCAGATTGAGTCATACCCTGATGACGTCCGGGGCAACCCGGTGATAAAATCCATCCCGATCTCTTCCCACTTCCACTCTGGGACCTTGAGTGGCTGTAGCAGTCCTGCAGGCCGTTGGTGTTCTGCCTTGACTCGCTGACACACATCACAAAGTGCCACAAACTCGGCGATTTCCCTTCTCATGCTGGCCCACCAAAACTTAGTTCTAAGGTCTTGGTACATCTTGGTGCTTCCTGGATGAATGGAGTACTGTGTCTCATGGGCTTCCTGGAGTATCAGATCTTTGAGTTCTTTGTTCTCTGGAACGCATAAACGTTCCCCCATCCATACTGTTCCGTTCTCGTCTTCAGTATAACCCTGAGCTTTTCCGACTCTCATGTTCTTCTTAAGTTCTTCGATTTCTGGATCGTTCGCTTGTGCCTTGCGAACTTGATCAAAAAGCGTGGGTTGAGCCTCTAGGGCTGCCACGAATCCGTGTTCAACAATGCCCAGATTCAAGCGTTCAAATTCCTGCTGCATTTCCTTGCACATTGCCTCTGCCCGAGCGGTGTTGCAGTAACTTTTCCTGCTCAAGGCGTCTGCCACGACATTGGCTTTCCCTGGATGGTAATGTATCCCCACATCATAGTCCTTAATCAGTTCCAGCCACCTTCTCTGGCGGAGGTTCAAATCAGGCTGGGTGAAGATGTACTTCAAGCTCTTGTGGTCCGTATAAATCTCACTACGGTTACCAATGAGGTAATGCCGCCAAATTTTCAAAGCATGGGCCACTGCGGCCAATTCCAGGTCGTGTGTTGGGTAATTGCTCTCATGGGGGCGTAACTGACGCAATGCATAGGCTACAACTCTGCCTTCTTGCATCAACACGCACCCTAGCCCTTGGCGGGATGCATCACAGTACACTTGGTAATCCTTCTTGGGATCAGGTAAGATCAAAACCGGTGCTGAAACCAACTTCTTCTTGAGTTCTTCAAAGCTGTGATTGCAGTCAGGGGTCCAGACAAACTTAACATCCTTCTTCAGTAGCTGAGTCATAGGTCTGGCAATCTTCGAGAAGTTCTCGATGAACCGGCGGTAGTATCCCGCAAGTCCAAGAAAACTCCTTACCTGTGTCACTGTCTTAGGCGGTTTCCAATTGGTGACGGATTCCACGTTCGTTGGATCCACGGCAACTCCTTGAGCGGTGATGATGTGTCCGAGGAATTGCACTTCTCTCAGCCAGAAGTCGCACTTGCTGAACTTGGCGTACAACTGGTGTTCTCTCAACTTTTCCAGAACCAAACGAAGATGTTGCTCATGCTTTTCCATTGACTTCGAGTAAATCAAGATGTCGTCGATGAACACTACCACAAACTTGTCCAGGAACTCCATGAATACCTTGTTCATCAGATTCATGAAAAAGGTGGGTGCATTGGTCAGTCCAAAGGACATAACAGTGCACTCATACAACCCATACCGCGTGGTGAAGGCTGTCTTTGGTATATCCTCTTCTCGAATTCTAAGTTGATGATAGCCTGATCGCAGATCTATCTTGGAGAAGACGGTGGCACCCTCCAATTGATCGAACAGATCATCAATCCTCGGCAAAGGGTACTTGTTCTTGATGGTGACATCGTTTAGTGCGCGATAGTCCACGCACATCCGTTTTGTCTTGTCTTTCTTTTCCACAAAGATGACTGGTGCTCCCCAAGGTGATGTGCTTGGTCGGATGTAGCCCTTCTGTAGCAGGTCGTCAACTTGCTTCTTGACTTCTGCCATCTCATTCGGTGCCATTCTGTAAGGCCTCTTGTATATTGGCGCTGTTCCAGGTGCCAAATCAATCCTGAATTCAATCTCCCTTACTGGTGGCATCCCTGGTAGGTCCTCTGGGAACACATCCTGGTATTCCTTCACTATTGGAATATCCTGTATTTCCCTTTCTGGCTTTGTTCCACTTTCTGACGGTTGCTCTGCTGCGACCTGATTCAAGCTTGCTTCCCGATGCAACGGCACGGGTGACTTGAAGATAACCAACTCTCCTTGTGTTCACCATCTGAAGGGGAGAGCAGAGGAAGGGGAGGAGAAAAACAGGTGGCTCAGAAACAGGAGTGGTGATTAAGTGATTGAATTAAATTAACTGAACTTCTTGGTTGGAAACATAGGAAAAACAGTTCAACTCCTAATTACGGCGGACATACCACAACAGACGGCATGCCACCACTAACCCCAAACAAACAAACATTCCTAACATTACAACTAAACAGGAAATCAAACTAAGAAAACGGCAAAGCTAAGGGTGGCGCGTCTAATGCTCCGAGCGGCTTCGACGGTCATCCGAGTCGTACTCCGGCTCCTGCTCGTCTCCGGCCTCGTCGTCTATGCGGCTCCTGGATCCGCCTACATAATCCACACTTCCGTGGGCCGAAGAACTGGCCTCGCTGCGGGTGCGGGACCCGCTGAAGGAGCTGCTGTCGTCCGTAGAAGTGAAACCCCCGTGGATGCTGGTGCCTCCCTGAGAGCCATCGCCGTCAGACGATGCACTAATCCATCCACCCGTCGGTGCTGGTACTGGAGCTGGTGCAGGCGCTGGAGCTGGTGCTGGAACTGGTGGGGGTGGTGGTGCGTTTACAGATAGCAAAGGGGAGGGGGGGAATCAATGTATGCTCAGATCCAAATAAGTAAACAATAAATAATTTGGAAACAACAATTATTTTATGCAGTAAATAGTTTTGTAAGTAAAAATTTTGAGACCGACAAAATACCATTGCGAAACCACATAATACCACATAAGATTCACATAATAATTTCAACACAAATAAAGAGATTTTATGCATGTTGTAAATCAAACCTTTCCCAAGAATAACCAATGTTTTCCCAAAATTTGGACACTATGTCAATCCTTGAAACAAAAATTTAACTCCAGATTTGACTCAAATTTTCCATCACATAAACGGCTAAGATTTTACCCCAACCTGAAAATAGATTCCCACTTTTCCCAAAATAACTCCAACTGTAAGAGGCATATGCAAATGAGAATTTCAGAGGGCTCTTAGGGTTTCCATTTGGCTAGTCCTACGGTCAAGCTCGGCTCTGATACCAACTTGTAACGCCCAGAAATTTGCACCAAAATTCTGAACATTAATGTGTAATAAATCCCTGCCCAGGAAAGCCAGGGTACACAAACCAAGTTGCCATACAGAGAGTCTTACAAACAGAGTAAAGTGTATATTACATAAATGCAGCGGAAAAAGGTAAAATGGAGTCTATGAACATCTGGCCAAGCAGCCGATTCCATTCCCACAGGCACCTTGACGGCGGAGCCAGCCTATTCCTCAGGATGATCTTCATCTGACGCGTTCTCCAACACTGGGGGAAAAGGGAGCAAGGCTGAGTACCACCCACAGTACTCAACAAATCACACCCATAATTATGCATATGCACAGGGTACAAAGATGGGACATGGTTTATTTGCGGAAAAGCAGTTGCAAAGGGAAGTAGTTCACAAACAGTAAAAAGTTGATTTAATTAACAATATTAATTCATCACTGATTAACGTTACACCACGTTAACCAGGCCCAACCATTCCCAACTGATTGACGCTAAACCACGTCAACCAGTCTCCACTGATGAACGCTACACCACGTTCACCAGACACCTCCGGGTACCGTTACACCACGTTACCCGGACTCCACTGATTAACGCTACACCACGTTAACCAGTCACCACCGGACAACGTATCACGCTGACCAGCTTTTCCCGACCAACGCTAAACCACGTTGACCAGGCCGCGCTGATGGAAGTTACACCACGACCACCAGGCGAAACTGATGAGAGTTACACCACACTCACCAGTCTCCACCGATTAGCGTTAAACCACGCTAACCAGTCACCCCCGGTCAACTCAACCACGTCGACCGGACTCACACCTTCCACAACACCAGTTTGATAAAACAGGATTAATTATCTAGGGTGAGACTAATCATGGTGAGTCTTGGCCAATGTGCCCATAACCGCGGGCGCGGCTATTCGAATAGTTTTACTCTGATCAGAGGTGTACAACTGTACCCACAAGACACAGCCCCCACACACGTTCCCGTGTGCCAGTACATCACCACGATGTCCCGTGCGAGGCTGTGACAGGACCGTTCACGCAACCCCTCCCTAACCATCCACACCACGCTGAGGTTGCACCTGCCGACAGGGCACGCCATATTGGCCAGGCTACCCCCCTTGCGCCACGGTGAATCCGGCAGCCGATCAACCCTACCCCGGGCCGACCCAACTCCATCACGCCCACCCTCTTCTTCGGTGCCTAGGAGAGGGAGAAGAAACGCTGCAAGCCCAGCCGTTGCCCACGCTGGCTTGTGGCAAGTACGGGAAGTTGCCCAAGTGGTTCCCGCGAACCGGTCCTTAATTGCCATGGGTGTGACAAGCAAAACCATACACCCACAGCCCACCATTTAGGTCAAAATTTTAGGAATTTAACAACAACCTATCCAAGGTTCCATTTTTCCGACATTGAGTCGAATCATATAAAAAGACATTATTTAATTCCCAGGTGAGCTATGTTGCTAAGCATGGCTAAGCATCCTAGGGATTATATTCTACTCATATTATTACCCAGGTGACAAGGATTTAGTCATCAAAACTAAGGCTTCATCCTGACATTGTATAGGCAATACCAATCCACATGAATTATTAAAATAATGCAGTTTATTTGCGTAAACAAAGCAATTTAACAAAAAATGGGTACAAATTGATCAAAGTATCAGTGCGACTTGCCTTGCTCCGGCTCAAGGTATTCGGCTACGATCTCAAAATACGCAGGAGAATTACCGGCGTCGGATTCTACAACAAACAATGCATAAACAATTAAAAACAGTACATGGGGGGTCAACAAACATGGGCTAAAAGTATTTTTAATGGATTCTTGGCATTTTACTGGATTTAATGAAATTTGAATGGACTTAATCAGAGTTCGCATGAAATAGTTATGATTTATTGAAGTTTTACTGCTATTTTCAGAGTGAATATAATTAACCAGTGATTTAATGCGCATTAACCGATTTAAAGACGTCACCCGAGAGGGAGACGACGGCGCACAGAGGCGGGCACCACGTGGCGCCACCGCAGGCAACCACGCGGGCGAGCAAGCGGGCGGCCCCGATCTGCCACCCGGCAGATCGGACGGCCCCGGGGAGCGGCGGCCGAAGCCAGCCGTCCCGAGCGGGAGGCGGCGGCGCGCACGCGACCCGATGGTCGACAACGGCGACCACCCGGCGCGGCAGCGACCACACGGAGGGACGGAAATGAACGAGAAAACAAAAGGGGTTCTCATCGGCGGCTCGCGACGGCGAGCGACGGCGCGAAGACGACGGTGGCGACGAAAAAGCGGCGGCGGCCTCGGGACGACGTCGGCGACGGAACTCCGACGGCGGGGAACGGGCGAGAGGCGACTGCCGAGGTGTCCTGGAGGATGAGGAGGACGGGAGAGGAGTTAGAGCGGAGAATAGTGACGCGGCGCAGCGGGAATCCTCGGCCGGAGAGGAGGCGGAGAGCCGATACTCACCGTGCGCGCGGGCGAGGCGGTCCGGCGAGCTTCGGCTTCCACGGAGTGGCGGCCGAGATGCGGCGCGGTGCGGCGGAGGTGCAGGCGGTGGCGGAGTGGCCTGGCGGCGTCCGGAACGGCGGCGAGCGGCGGCCGGTGGCGGCGAAAAACAGCGGAGAACGGGTGCGCGGTGACGACGGGGTTCTGGGGCACTGGAAAGCTCGGCGTGTTGGGGAAAAGATGGAGGAGAGGGTGGAGATGGTTTTATACAGTCGGCCGGGAGAGATCGAGGCCGAACGGCTCCAATCGTGCACGGGAGAGTGGGCGGCGGCGTGGGCATCGTGTGCGAGATTCTCGGGAGAGAGGGGACGTGGACGCCGGGGAACTCGGGGGAGTGGGGCGGACTCGGTCCGCGACCGTTTGAACGAGTGCCAGTGCGGGAGGATGAGGCAGGAGGCGGCGCCGGATCGGACGGCCCCGGGGAGTTTCCCCTCCGACCGATTCGGACGGAGGAGGAAGATGATGCTGACAGGCGGGCCCGGCCTGTCAGCAGGAGGTGCGTGGGCGCGGGCGCGGGCGCAAGCGCAAGGGCGCGAGCACGACTGCGGGCGCGGGCGCGAGCACGCGGGCGCGAGCACGCGGGAGCGGGGGCGCGGGCGCGAGGAGCGAGGGCGCGGCCGCGGGGCACAGGCGCAAGGGCGCGGGGGCACGGGCGCCAGGAGAAAAATGCCGGGGAGGGAAAACCGGCCTGCGGCACAGTGCTGGGCCGGCGGCCCAGCGATGGAGAAAAAGAGAAAGCAGAGAAAACAGAAGGGAAAGAAAAGGAAAAAGGTTTCCAGGAGGATTTAAATTCCGATAAGCGCATTTGATTTATTAAAAATGGTTCCTGTGCTCTGTAAATTCCACTAAAAATCCAGTTAATGTATTTTGGCACAGAGAATACAAGAAAAATATTCCCCGCCACGATAATTTATTATCTTGCATTTTACACCATCAATTAATTTCTCTAGCCATTTTAAAATTCTTTTTCTTGGGTATTTTCTCCGGTAAAGTTTCTGTGTGGCTAAACTCAGGGTGTGACAGTTATTCATACATACTACAAGCCAGCGTGGGCAACGACTGGGCTTGTAGCATAGCTTCTCCCTCTCCTAGGCACTGTTGGTGAGAATGGGCGTGATGGAGTTGGGTCGGCTCAGGGTCGGATTGATCGGCTTCTGGGTCCATTGTGGTGCAAGGGGGGTAGTCTGGTCGGCATGGTGTGCCCTGTCGGCAGGTGCAACCTCAGCATGGTGTGGATGGTTAGGAAGGAGTTGCGTGAACGGTCCTGTCACAGCCTCTGGAGGGGTGCCGTGGTGACACGCCGGCACACGGAAACGCGTGTGGGGCTGTCTTGTGGGTATAGTTGTACACCTCTGGCTAAAGTTAAAACCTATTCGAATAGTCGTGCCCACGGTTATGGGCGTTTGGTCAAGACTTACCATGATTAATCTCACCTTAATGAATTGACTTAAAATATGTTGTAGGGATAGGATGGTTGGTTGGGCCTGGTCAACGCGGTGTAACATTGATCAGAGATGATTTAATACTGCTTAATTAAATAACCTTTTACTCGTTGCGAACTAGTATTGCTTGCGATTGCTTTTACGCAAATGAACCCAAAGCCTATCTTGTCTCCCGTGCATTGTTTATAATTGCGGGTGTGACTTGTTGAGTAGTGTGGATGATACACAACCTTGCTCTCTTTCCTCCTCTCAGAGATGGAGTTCCTTTCCGACAAGGATTGTAAGGAGAAATAGGCTGGATACGCCGTCAACCTGCCTATGGAATGAAAACCTCTGTGTGGCTAGTTGTTTGTAGGCTTCTTAATCTTTTTCCGTTGCATTGATGTAAGAAAACTTTATTCTGTTTGTAAAACGTACTCTGTATGGCAACTTGGTATTGTGTACCCTAACTTTTCTGGACAGAGATTTAATACACAGAAATATTCAGAATTCTGATTGTAAATTTCTGGGCGTTATATCCCGCTTGTTGGTGATTCCATGTGGCCGTGGATCCCACCCAAAATTGGTTTCCTCCGACCAGGTGGTGGGCCCACCTGCGCCACACGAGCCTCCCAGTACACCGGGGTGGGTCCCACTCTCTATCACATCTCCTGCTCGGTGGCGTCTGAACTGGGCCTGCATGGGCCGCCTCGCCTACATGGGTCTACTGCTTCGAGTGCCAGGCAAGATCCAGTTGACCCCACTAGCAAGCAATTGACCGCTCCTCCATTCCCAACCGAAGTTTCTAGACCCGCATGCCTGACGTGGCCCGTCTTCTCGATTTGATTCCTCCCCCACGGCATGGCTGTTGCAAAAGCCGTGACAAACTTGTGCGTAAGGTGAGACAATATAAACCCCTCTTCCCTTAAGCCACAAGCCCCGAGCTCATGTCGTCGCCGCCACCAACCGACATGACACCATCTACCGCCATTCTGCCACAGGCTCCGGCAAGCAAGAAGTGGCAGGCGTCGCCACCACCCGTAGTGATTTACTTCCTACTTGAAGGCATTCTGTTCGCTGTGGATTTTCGGTCCAAGTGTACCATGACATCCAAGAAAGTTCATATGAGCAATGGCTCCGAGCTGACTGACAAGTTCTATGGCTGAGTGCTTCCACCTGACATGTTGGATTCTACACATGGTATAGATGGTACATTGTTTGCATATACCAAATGCTGATTTGACTTACAGTACCTAGGATTCACCATTTTAGTTGACTTGCTTTTATGAAATTACACTAAGACTAATATGTGATGAATGGACGACTGGCTTGAACAGGTACTAATTAATGATGATCCGGAGGAGGAAGCATGCTCAGAGAGCAACGAATCGGGTACTAACGATGATGAAGAGGAAGTGGATGAATCGGAGAGTGGCGATGATGAAGAGGAAGTGGATTCATGGGTCCGTACTCATGGAACTATAAGTGTTGGTCAAGCAGCGATTGAGTTCTTCGAATCACAATTGAAAGCATTTCAAGACTGAACGTCCCTGCTACAGTTTATTGTTAGTTTCTTCTTGCTGAGTTCGACGGTCTACTCTACATGCTAATGTTCTGTTAATATCTTCTTGCTGAATTCAATGGTGTTCTCGTGTTGAAATTGTTGCTGGTGTAAGCTAAGAAAGTTATTAACATTGAGATTCTTACCTCAATTACAAAACTAACAATGTTTCTTGCTTTCTGATGATGTTGAACTGAATATTATCCTTTGGAAATATTGCTTTCTTCCATTGGAAAGATGCTAAAAGAAATCGGCTCACATAGAGTGTAGAGACCAGAGATCATATAACTTGGTGTGCCTGTATCGTTATCTTGCAGAGGCTGTAGCATATCAACTGCATGTGTAGAATGCATATCCTTTCATCTTTGGTGACTACAGAGTGCAGATTGTTGAAATTGTTTTTGTCTGGTATTGCTAGCTTGAACATGAACTAAAATGTGTGATTCAAATTTCTGTACAGATCATGTACCTGCTATCTTCTGGTAAGTAGTCATTTTCTATGAAGTAGCACACAGAAATGGTTGGAGTGGTATTGCATGATTATTTTGTGCTAAAATGGATAATTCGGTGTGAAAATATGCTTGCCAATGCTTAATTAGGCATTCCAGATAGATGGAGCAAGGCATTTCACTGGATGAACTAAATATTTCATGCATGTAATGTAATTGTGCTTGTGAAAGTTGGTATAGCTCATTCATCAACTCAGTATGAAATATATAGCTAGTGTTTTGTTGAAATAAGTGAGAGACTTAAAGATCAAAGCAGAATTGCAGAAATGAAACAAATCAACTAACTTAACCTGAACTCATTTTCTGTTGATATGCGTTCATAATTTGCTTTGCTTTGTACAAAGTGGACTTGCATGAAGTCAAATGTGATTCTGTACCTTGGTAGTCTGCTTTCCCTTGGTTGAATTTGTTTACTATATGCAAAGCTTCCAGTGGAGTTATGTTTCTATTGTACAAACCTGTGTGCATCCATAATACCATTATGTTCTTCCAAACTAAACATTGTCTTAGAATTTATGTTTTTCTTTTGTTTTTACAGCTAAAAAATGTGTTACAGTTAACATTGGTCCTTACAAGATCTTTTTAATCAGAACTAAAAGATGTAGTGTAGATATCTAAAGCTGTTACAAATACAAAAAGCTTTGGTATTCTAAACATCAAATCCCCCTTATGGTAGTTTCCCATCCCTCTAATGAAATGTCTATTATGTTTTTAAAAAAGTTCCCTCTCTTTTCTCATTGTCTTAAAGCGTTCTCTGATTTGCTCCATTTCTCCGCGTGATACTAGAGGATATCGTCTTCCTGTTCTTATGTAACAGTGACAATTTTTGTGGCATCCCATTAGGTTGTCAGGGAGCGCTTTTTTTTCTCTGAGAGCAACTGTCTATATTGCAATGATTCATCAAGTCTCTGTCCGCTTATCCATACCACCCGCTTTGGGCAGCGAAGGTGGCATGATCGGCCACAATTACAAGCTTTAGGCATAGTTCGGTAGTACAGATTGACGGAAAAGTTTTTCTTTTTTTTACACGTTTTCTGAACTACTAAACGATACGTTTTTTACAAAAATTTTCTATATAAAAGTTGCTTTAAAAATTATATTAATCAATTTTTTAAGTTTATAATAATTAATATTCAATTAATCATATGCTAATAACTCACCTCGTTTTACGTAAACCTCCTCCTCTCCCTCATCCCTTGCTTCCCAACTATGCCTTACTTCATCCATCTTGGATCGGGTCTCCTCTGCTGTAATCCGTTCTTTTGGGACAAGTCGACAACCACGGTACAGCAGCTAGCAGTGGTGCACCATCGCTATGTTCCTGACTCCTGCGATTACTGACAAAAAAAAGGCCAGTTAGCCATCAGGACGTATACTGTTTGTAACTCTGCTGCCATTCTGCCAATGCCGATCTTTACTGTCCGAAAACGAACTAGCCTACGCTTTCTTGTGTAGCATTAACATCGAATCCGACGCTTGCAACATGCCTTTCACTAGGGTGCGAATTCTTTAGCAAATCTTGTCCCATGTTCTTCATCAACCTCAATAAAAAGTAATCTCTCTGTTTTTATTTAGTGGACACATCGTTGACCCTAGTACACAAAACTAGGAACAAATAATTAGGACCGAATCGCCCCTAGTCTGTATAGTGGAGAAGAGCTACACGTTTAAAGCACATAACCTAAGTGAGAAAAAATGGCAGGCTATTCCAACATCAAAACAAGTCGAGAAAGCAGAACAAGGATGGACACCAAAACACATCCAAATCCCCCGTAGTCACTGATACATAGGGCCCATTGTCCATGGTTCTAATGTCAACGACTATGTTTCTTTGACTTTACGTCAGAGAATCTTGGTTTCCACCAAAATAGTTAAAGAGCAGCGCTCAACATAGGAGAACATTATTGATTTGGGGGTAAATTTGAAATTTTTATAGGAAATTATGGGGTGATTCATATTTGAAGACAAATGATTTGATTACAGTTTTGCTATTCATTAGTCGTCTTATTTTTATCTGTCAACTTGCAACTTTAGTACAAATGAATTACAACTTCTTATTTGCTTTATTTTTCTAATTAATCTAAATGTATTTGTATGCTCATATAGATAATAATTTTTCCATACCAGTGAGAGTATTGACGGCCAAAGTAATTTTTTAAAGTTTAGGTTAGACCATTCTTTGTTTCATACCCAAAAAAAGAAAAAAACATAAGCATGAGGAATTTAATATTGTTCTAGTGTTGAAAATGTGACTGATAAATAAGAAAAAAAATCAGTCGCTTGATAAATATACGACCCCATTTAATTAAAAGTGTCAACTAGTATTCAAGAATGTAGGGAGTACAATTGTATATGTCACCAACCACATGCTCTCCCTTGCCGGTTGTCCGGAACCCCCGTATCTCCTCTTTCTTCATACAAAATCCGTGGTTGTTTCTCAAGAACCCGATCAATGGATTAAGATGCATGCCTTCTAAATCTCTAAACGGCGTGATTTTATCAAAAAAAACTTTCAATAGATGAATTTTACAAACACTATTTTAAAACTATTTTTTAACTCTACAATACTTAAATCGTTCGTTTGTATACTTAGTAGTTATCACAAATCATTCAGCTATTCGGCCATTTAGCACAAAAGAACACACATGTGGAAGATTGGCAACTTGCTCCATGATAACAAATATAGATCACAACATATTCTACGATAGCAAAAATCCTTGTTGAACAGGAAATTTAATTGGAGGTCAGTCACGAAAAATTCTAATTGAACTGAGGTAGAGCGGAGGCATACGTACATGACACATCCCCACACACACCACACTTGTATTGTACTCCCTCCGGTTTTTAATAAATAATGCTGTTGACTTTTAACCCAACGTTTGACCATTCATCTAATTCAAAAAATTTAAGTAAGTATAATTTATTTTGCTGTGATTTGGTTTATCATTAAAGAAACTTTAGGTATGACTTATATTTTTTATAGTTATACTAATTTTTTAAATAAGATAAATGGTCAAATGTTACGATAAAAATTAACGATGTTATTTTTTAAACTGAAGGTAGTATAACAAACAACAGCAATGCCCGTGCGCGACCATTTCTGCATAGACGATCGAGGGAAGCCATCCATTAATCCATAGTCCTAGAACATGAGACCGATGGCAACAACATCCTGAACTGATCAATGTCTATATATGGTCAACTCTACCACGTACATGAGCACTAGTATACAGTACAAAGACGACGCAGACATAAATGCGATTCATGTCTGCATCTTGCTATCTAGGTACACTACTAGCTATCCCATTCCAGGACCGTGTAAAAGATGAGTACATCTCGTCGATCGATCGCCATGTCGAACGAGGAGGTGGATCCTCGTCGCCGGAGGAGGAGGAAGAAGAAGAAGATCGAGGCTGTTACAGCACGTCGTCGGTGCTGAGGGAGAAGTCGGGCTCGTCGGGCTTGGCCAGCTTGGGAAACTTGATGCTGGACACGTCCTCCATCCTCGGCTGCGCCGCCTTCCCGTGGTGCGCCGCCGCGCTCCTCTTGGTGTTCTTGGCGAACTTGGACGCCAGGAACGTCGCGCCCAGGTGCGCTCCGCCGCCGTCCTTTTGGTCTCCGCCTCCGCCGCCGCCGCCGCCGAGCAGCGGCGCGCTGTCGCTGTCGTCCTGCCCCTCGCCGCCGTCGTCGTCGCCGCCGCCGCCCTGGCCCTGCATGTAGTAGAGCCCCTCCTGCTTGATGAGCTCCCTGGCCAGCTTCCGCTTCTTGTAGCGCCGCCACGCGCCCTGCACGAAGCAGGCGCCCCAGCTCCGCCATTGGTGGGAGTAGTACCGGAACGCGTGCTGCAGCCGCTTGCTGTGCAGCCGCTTGAACTGGTTGGCCACGTACTTGAGGTCCTCGGCGCGGAGCGCGAACGCCTCCACCTCCGTCACCGACCTCACCGTGCGCGTCGACTGCGGGAAGTTGAGGCTCGGGTTGGGCATGAGCGCCCACGTCAGCAGCTCCTCGCCGCAGAAGTCGCCGGGGCGGAGAGTGATGGAGCTGAAGAAGTTTGTCCGGCCGCCGTCCGTCGTCGAGCTCTCCAGCTCGCCGCGGATGACGAACAGCATCTCGCTGACGGGGTCGCCCTCGCGCACGATGTACGCGTCTTTGGTGCTCAGCGACGACACCAGCCGCTCGCAGATGGCGTCGAGCAGCTGCTCGTCCATCTGGGAGAAGAAGGGGACACGCCGGACGAGGGCGAGGCAGAGGTGCCGCTGGATCTCTCGCCGGAGGTCCAGCGGCAGCGACTGGAGGATGGACTCCTCGTCGACGCCCCTCGTCGCCAGCCACTTGTACTGGAAGAACCTCCTCACCCTCTCCTGCAGCTCCAGCGGCAGCTGCCGGTGACGCATCCACTCCTCGATGTCCCGCCGCTTCACCCGCCATTCCTCCAGCCTCACCGTCATCGATTGCAGGTACGTCTACATTCACCATCCAAATCCAATCAATTCATCCATTATTCATGTTTGCGATCACAAACAACAACTTTGTAAAAACGTGTTTTTTCTTTCGTATGTTCTCAAGTGCAGTAAAAAAAAATCTTCAAATAAAGAAATGCAGTGACACACTACGAACCTGCATGTTTCCAATGAGATGTGAGAAGAAGACAAGGCCCATGATGCATATCAGGATGCAGAAAATGGTTTCTCCCCTGTATGTGCTGTTCTCCAAGTTCTGTCCATAGGAACTAACAATTCGCAGCAAAAACACATCAATGTATACATCATCTTTAATCAACCAACTCATGCATCATTATCTGTAACAACAATAATCTGATCAAGTGAGAACAACACATGAATTCAGATATATCATCTGCACCTGAGGTTCCTGAACCCCCACCAGAGGCAGTAGAGATACTTGTCCCAGAAATTCACCCCGACGACATCCAGGTTCAGAGCGTCGGCGAACAAGCCGTAGCCGTACGTGGCCTGAGGAAGCAGGCACTGCTGATCGATCTCGCTGCGTGAGTGCCAGTCCGTCCGAATGGGATCCTCTATCGTCTTGCAGTCCAGGTAGCTCATGTAGCATTTTGGTATGGCTGGGTTAGTGCCATTCTCCCTCGTGCACACGTCCATCCAACATGTGTACTGCCTCTCAATCGACAGCAGATACCACAGTGCTCCAAGAACCTGCACGGCAACAGCATTCAGGTTGAAATCTTCAGTCTCTAGTAGCAGCTCTTCTGAATTTTTACAGTAGTTTCTTTTGGTAGTGATGTTCTGAAGATGGCATACATGGCTTGCCAATGTGTAGAGGAGAAGGTTGTAGGCAGCACCAGCCCAGGCAGTTCTTGTGACAACTCCACTCGACTTGACAATCTTGGAGTTCAAGGATATGATGAGGAACACTCTTGGGATGTACTGGATCAGCACGATCATCGAGAGTGTGTTGTTGGTGTGGTTTGCAGAGGAGTTGCTCACGGCTGGTATCACAAACCAGATAATCACCTGCATAATATATATGCAACATATTCACATCCAAATCTATCTGTCAAGCCTACAAGTGAACATGATTCAGGATAAATTTGATCATTTCCAAACAGGACATCAATCTGATTGTTTATAAAAAAGAAATTTTTTGCTTAAACATGTCCTGCTTATATAGGCTGAATTATGTAAATGAATCATTTGTCAGGATTCAGGGAAGTTGCATATTAGTACTACTTTTTTTTACATAGCGTGCATATTACTATCTGAAACAAAAATCATTTTGGAATGTGAAATGCATCTGGATGGATGGATTATTTTTGTTGTAACCTGCGGGATGGGGAGCATGGCGGCGAGGTCGATGATGAAGTCGTTCTTGAGGTAGCGGATGGCGATCTGGTCGGGGTCGCGGACGAGCTCGCCGCGGCCGAAGACGCGGAGCTGGGGCGCGACGAAGCGGTGCGGAACTTGAGGATCATGTGGGCGAGGTAGAAGAGGTCAGCGACGGTGCGCACGGCGGTGACGCCGACGCCGATCTTCATGTCCATGGCGACGCACGACTTGCCCCGCGGTTCTGTGGAGGAGGCTAGAAGTACATGGGGTCGACGAAGAGCCCCGACCATGCAGGTCACGAGGGAACAGCCGGTTCCACCGGAGCCACGACGTCGTCGCCCGGGTCGAGGATTGCGCCGCGGCGTCCACGGGCCGGCGCCGCGCAGCAGCCCGGCCCGCGGCGGCGGCGGCGGCGACGAGGAGGAGGAGGACGCCGTCGCCGCCTGCGGCCCGCGCCGGAGCGGAAGAATGGCAGCGGCGGCGGCGGAACGGCGGGAGCACGTGGCGGTGCAGAAGCCTGCCATGCGGTGGGCGGTGGCGGTGGTGGTCGCGCGTCGTCGCGGAAGCGCGGCCTGGCGCATGTATTGGGCATTTGGGATTTCGCTCGCGGGGGCAGCTTGGGTGGTGGTGGGCAATGGACGGCAAGAGGAAAGGGAGGGGCGAGAGAAACGAGAATGCGCCGCCGGTGGCCTGCACGCACGCATCAGGTGCCGCTATATATATACGCAGTAGCAGCGTGGGGTCGTCGTGCATGGCCCCGGCGGCCGGGGACGGCGGCGCACCGCCGGCTCTGATTCTGGGTTACAAGTTACACTTTCTCATATGGCCTCAACAGAAAGTGTAAATGCAACCGACTCGTTTATTTGTTGGATTTGATGGGCACATCTTGGACGAAATTAAACAGTTAAAACATCATCTAAATTCACAGCATTTTAATACACAATTAAAAATTATATAATTTTCGTGCTTAGTTAGTCATCGCCATCTTCTTCTCTAATGAAGAGAAGACATGCATGGACTGGTTGCCAGCACATTATACCTGCGTGAGGATAACACTGTCGCTGGTGTGACAAAACCTGCCACAACACATGGCGTGGAGTGCCAAAAGTTTCATATTGAAAATATTTTCGGATGGTCTATTTTTAAAAAATAAAAAAGGTTTAAAAGTAACAAATTTCTCACAGTGGAGCTTGGTCGGGAGAGGGGGCTGTTTCTCGACTCTTGATGGAAACGAGACGGCACCCCAACGGCAATGGGTGACGACACTAACGGCAGAGCGATACGTGGTCCACCATGCTTAGAACAGTAGTGTCGAATGAGTCCAAATGTTTTGGAACTACAAAGGGGAAGACAGCGACGCTAAGAATAAATTTATTTTTTGATAGTGGAATTTATTCTGGCTTTTGCTTCTAAGAAGCTATAACCAATTATTACAAAGGTTGCAGGTCGTATGGCTGCGACTTTGCAAAATCACAGGTCGTATGACTACGAAATGCAAAATCATAGCTCAATTAAAAAATAAAACTACTTAGAACACCAGCCTAAAGACAGAGATAACACATCGCTAAACTTCCATCTATAGTTGCGAAAATCAGCATAGTCTCGTTGTTTCTAGTGCAGCAACTTACAAGTTTCTATGGAGTCACTGTCTTCTCAACCAGGAAATAATATCTCTGAAATCAGCGACCGATCATTGTTCTGATCGAATTTCGTGCACATCACCATCGGCAACTAACGTCAAACCAAAGTGGAAGATAACATTAGAGAGTAACTGAATAATAAATCACCCGTTTCGTCCAGATCTTGTCACTGCCATGAGCCGTCGAAAGCTGATTCATCAAGGGCAACCGCCCAACCAAAGACACCGCACCCTGCCACCTTTTCCGTCCACTGCCGAACCCACTCAGTTGTGAGGGAAGTATCTCCGTCGTACCAACCCGCGTAGCCATGTTGGGATAGGCCAACATAGACGGATCTCCGTCGTAGGCCATGGTGATGACGGACGTTGATAGAGGCCAGCCCTAATCGCGCGGGGCCATGTGCAGCGCTAATGACGAAGAAGGGAAGCGCCTCAACCCTCTCTTTCGCCGCGTGACTCATACGGGACATGGGAGGAATTGACACTTTAGAGGGATGAGGTTATTAATTGCTTTGTTTGGTTACGGGAATTAACGAGGAGTAAAACTTCCTGCTTTGTTAATACTTGGGATATGGGGTTTGGAGTTGGGAGGGAAATTCTCCCTTTACGTTTTCTACATTTTCACTTAAGATCAGTCTCTATATAGACTGCCTACTAATTTCCACCACTTTTATCACAATAAGAGATTGGAACTAAAAATTAGATTTCCATGCTAAATCTCACCCACTAATCCCTCATCTTTCGTCAAAGTTGTTAAACACCCCCGTAAACTTTAGAAAGTGGCTGTCAACAGAGGGCGCAGAACATTTCTTAAAACGCTTATTTGTTGTCTCCTCCCTTTCTTGGCTTAGGCACTCCAACAAAAAATATTGGTGAAGTGCAAGAGAATTTCTCCTTGCTGCGTTATATATATAGCCTTCTAGACAAGCTCATTTGAACCCAACATTGACTGTGGCGAAACTTAATGTACACGAGCCAAACTAGAGGCTTACTGCTTACCAATTATCGCTTCAGCTAAAACCATACAAGATATAACTAGAGCGGCTCCACTTCCTATATCATGCAGATCATTTCAAGTCTTACAGCGGATAAACACCAGGGTTCGGCTGTACCAACATCTAATTTTAGCTATCACAAGTGCATAAACAAGATATTATGTCACAATGCTTCTAGTTGAAATGTTTCAAAAGGACATCGTCCTATCGCTACTAGTCAAATACTTCCCATGCAAAATTATTCCTACCGGATTGGTGTGCCCCTCAGGCAACGTTGTTAGCATAATTTGAAGGTCCCTATCGAGGATCAAAGTAGACAGAATCGACCTCACGCAACCAGGACATACACTCATATCTGCTCATCTCATAACTCATAAGTTCTTCGATGGTGAGTACATTTTCTCCAGAAACCATTTCCTCGAAGTCTGTTTCACACCCACGGTATGTTCCAAAAGCCGGATGCACAATTTTGATCCCTTCGTACTCGCAATTGACCACGACCTTTCTCAAAAAACAAAATGTAAACAGAATAATTAGTACTGGTAACAATGTCTAACCAAAATACTAGAGGGAAAACACCAACCGCCTGTATTGTATCACCATAATTTTATCATAGCACCATAGAAAAAACTACAATTTTTTGGCATCTTACCACTGGCATAGTACCACAAGATAACAAGAGTCTTTTTTTTAAGTTGGAGGTGTAAGTTCCTTTACAATCCAATTCTTTTGTTCTTTGCGGTACTTGAAAACCACATAAGATCATACCAAGCCATACCAGGGAACATACGTATATTACATATACAGGTAACTGGATGTAAAAGATATTTCCAGAACAATTTGCAAGTATAGACGTGGATATCACAAGTATTTTTTTTTTTCGAGGAAACGATTATCACAAGTAATTAAGAGTTGCGTTGTGCCTGCCATCCTAATGTCTTGATTGATCTATGGTAAGAATGTGTATGATTATATTTTTCTGGCCACTCTAACATGGACTGAAAAGAAACAACTTGAACAGTGGGAATCACTCAGTGCTAATAAAGAAACAGGCATCCATTACCCACATCATTTTATTGAGGATGTTAGATGGTATGTGTTTCTTAAAAATTGCAGAACGACTAACAAGTCTCCACCTAAACCCAACCAATCATGCAGGTGATGAACCTAAGCCAGCAGATCATAATTTGTTGAGCAACAACTATTTATGCGTTCTTATGTTAGTAGTGACCTTCGTTTCTTCATTACACTAAATAAAGTAACATTGAGAATCTATAATTAACTGGTCAGATTTATTATACTGGGAAACATCTTTTCTGTTGAGTAAATATTCGGATAACTACACATGTTCCAAATTATCAGACAAAACACCCCTCTAAAGAACACATTTCACAAAGTAAATCATCTTGCCACAAAATTTTATCAACAAACTACACTTTCGTCGATTTTATGGGTTCATGTTTCCAAAATTATCAGGAAACCACATCGTTTCAGTGTTTTTATTCACCCAAAATTAAATACCCTTTTGCCTGCAAAATCTTCACAGAACTACCCTTTTGTTACCTTCACTATAACCTGATAAGATGTATCCCACTAGTCATGCCCACACAAGAACAATGTTAGATGCCACTTGCCAGCTCCTTTCTCCTTTGGGTTGTTCTGCACCAAATTTTGGCCAGACTCCTAGAGATCATTTCCTCATTTTTTGTCTTCCCCCTGCGTGTTGTTTATTTCCACACGAAAAAAAAAAAAAAGAACATGGTGGTATTTTGTTGGGGGAAAAAAATTTCACAAAAGATGTTCTAGGAAATGAAGTCCTTAAGTTACAGTTTTCAACAGTGTCCGGCGATATTGTAGTTCTGCCGCAATTTGATCTTTTCTGTTGTATTTTCATCTAACGTTTTTGTTCTAGAATTCCCTACATTCACTACTAACTTCTGCACCCTTATGCCATGCCCCTTTTTGTCGCAACGGCGAAGATTTGGTTTGCAACAAGGGTTGTCTTTATCGCAACGATTTTCACTTTTGGTTGCGATAGATTGGATTTTTGCCACGAAGATTGTTTCGTGGCCCTAGTATGGCAGATCGTTGCGAAAAGTAAGTTGTTATCGCCAACCCAAAATTATTGAATGGTTGCCAATAGTGATTTCCTGTTGCCACGATTTGATTTGCGTTGCGGGCAAGTTTATTGTCGTTGCAATACTAAGCGTGATATTGCAACTCTTTTTATTGATGATGGTTGCAATAAAGCCCGTCTATGTCGCAACGAATATGTTTCCTTGTATATAATAGTCGCTTGCTTGTTGCCAAAAAGTTACAGTATAGCAACAAAAAAAAATAAAATGTTGCAATCACTAAGGGTTGCCCCAACGGATTTATGGTTTCGTTGTATGTAATGATTTTCGTTCGTTGCAAAAAGGTTGTTACATATAGCAACGAAAAAATTACATCGTTGGCCAATTACTAAGGTCTCCACTTTAATGGTTACATAAAAAATTAAAAAAAAACACCATCAGCAAGTTTCAAACTTGCAGACTCAGAGTAAGAAGATATTGCGCCTACCAATTAGACCATGTTATGTGTTGTTGTTCTAATAGCTAGCGTATCCTATAACAAATTAATGTAGACTCGTTTATATTATTGGAAAATTGATCTAATCTTTAATTACTATCACGTACGTCGCAGGTCTCTCTCTTCCCCGTCGCTGCTTGGTTTTCCCACTTGCGTCGTGGCTTTCTGATCCTCCCGTCGCGGCCTCTCTTCCCCCGCGCGTCGCTTCCCTGTGCAGCAGCGTTGGTTCCAAGGCCCTCGTTGTCCCTACAGGCCAGCAGCGTGCGTCGCGGCCTCCCTGGCAGCCGGTGTCGTCGTGCGCGCCCCCTCCCTACAACCGGGAGTCATCACGGGCCCTTGAATTTCCCTGCCAGCGACGGCATCTTGGTGCCCTAGTTCCTTCCTGCTTTTTTTTCAAAATCGACGGGGGAAGGGGGCAGGGCCGTGCCCGTGGGCGATGCTCGTGTTCATCTCGTCTCCGCGCGGCGCTCGTCCATTCAACGAATTCAATCTAGCAAGCAGGCACCCAACGACAGGGACAGGGGAAAAGGAATCTATCCATACTAGCAAGGCAGGCACCAACAAGCAGCCGCTCCGCTCTGTTCGTCCGCCGGAGTGCCAGGTATTGTTTTTTTTAAAATCCATCTGTTTGTGACTAAGTGGTATGAAGGGTCTAGAACTGCTTGTATAATTTTAATTTTTATTCTTGTCATCTTTTGAAGCCCATGTCTTCTCGTACCAAAGTCGGATTTAGAAAATATGACCTGTTCCCAAAGCATAAGAGAAACAAAGAATTGAGAGTAACTCAATCTCAGAAAGGAGCAATGGATTAGATTATTTTTGCGTATATTGGTACTTTGATTCAGGCCTCACTTAGAGCTTCGTACTGAGAAAGAGATCACGTATGCTTGCCATTATTGCTAGATGTTTCATTTGTTGATTATATATAGTTTATAATAATGTCCGTGATCCCTTCAATTAACGTGCCTGCAGGAAAATCATTGCTGATATTTGGAAAATATAATTAATGGCAACATGGTGATGATCGAGTTGGATGTTGTGTCTCGCGTCAACACTTGAGTTGGCAACACGGCTCTGCGAGAAATTTATTTTGATTACTCATTTTTGAAGCACCTACTGATCAGAAACTGCCCACCATGTCCATGTTCAACGCTGTCGTGAGTCGGCCCTACCAAAACAAAAATCCGAGATAGTTCAAATAGGACTTGCTAACTTAAAGGTTTTTGATGAGAATTTTTGTGCAAAGAAAAGGTAACGCTGGCATATTTTTGAATCGATTAGGGATCTCTGAATGTAGGCCCGCCAGATGATGCATCATCGGGCCAACAAAACTGGTGTCCACATTCATTAGGGGTGCGGACCAGTGTAATACCAATCGAAGCAGCCAATGAGAGTGCAAAGGAAATTCTTTGATTTGTTGAAAGATGCCGCAGCAAGAGTTGTGGCCAGGTTGCTCCAAGCCTTACCAGGTATATTCATGTGGTCAAGCCTCTTTCAGCTTAAGTGCCATGGTGGATGCGCAGTAACCGAGAACGCAGAGCAAACACTTAGCCCTATTGGAGAGATTCACTCCCCCCAGGGCATTGTATTTTCCCAGGGACCACTATCAAGAACAGCACAGAAGATTATCTGCGACCTTGGCCTCACATACACTTAAGATCGATGCTTGGTGAATGACTGCGTTGTTTATTTCGTTGGGACGTTGGCTGCATATAGAACGCTGTCCAACATGGGTTGAGAGTAGGTGGAAGAAAGACGACACAAATCCTGATGAGATTGGCGAGGGTCTATGCGAAAGTGGTTTGGAGCAAAGAAGCACACTCCTTGCCAAAGTTCTAAGTATTTTTCCACTTACTTCCTCGATTTGCAAAGATTTATTATATGTCACGAGGAACTCATCAGTGTGATGCGGTGGCACAAGGAAGAATTGGTTAGTGATGGGAAATGCGGCACCCAGCGGACTCATTGGCGTGGAAGCACGTGAATAAACAGGTATAAGTGGTTTGATTCGGATCCACGTTAAGCTATAGGACTGGGACTTGCATCTGATGGCTTCAAATCCGTTTGCGGATGTTGAACGTTATTACACTTGTTGGCCCGTGATACTGATTCCTATATAACCTGCCTCCTTGGCTTGTGTTTGAAAACAACCTATTTGGATGATGTCGATGCTGAATACCTGGTCCTAAATCTCCTTGGAGTGAACACTGATGGTATATTTGCAAACCTCCTGATCAATGAGCTACATGATCTGTGGGTTTAATGGAGTTCTAACATGGGATGAGAAGGAGAGAAGAATGTTACTCTACAGGCAATCTGCTGTGCGACCAATTAATGATTTCCCGCATATGCCGATGTTATTCCGCGCTTGGAGCACAAAAGGTAAGTTTGCTTGTCCGTTATTGGTCACAAGCATACTTGATTACTTGTCGTTAAACACATGGTTCAAAGCATTGCCTACTCTGGACATCGCTCGATTTCTTGCGCCCATGAACCATAAGTGGCGAAGGAACAAGGCAGCTTCAATAACAGGCTGAAACCAGGAAGCTCCATGCCGCTCAGTGGTGAGCAGGTGCCTGCCGGGACTCATGAAGACGTTTCTATCAAGGACTTTTGGGAAGGATACAAGGACAAAGGAAGCAACGTGACGAAGAAAATAGGCTGGCACAACTGGAGAAGAAGAGTTATTTTCTTTCCAGCTTCTTACTAGAAATCGTTGCTTGTGCGACATCAATTTGGATGTTCATTGCATATTGAGCACAGAAACATATCGTAGACTTAAACTGGGACTTTGTTGGCTTACAAGCGTAAATGCCAAGCGACAGTGGGAAGCTCGACTTGATATGCAACATTTGGGTATAAGGGCCTAGCATCAGCATCCAGTGCTCGCGAAAAGAGGTAAGTACACCTTGCTCCACCAGCGCGTGTACTTCTCTAAAGGTAAGGATGACAAGGAAATTCTTGTTGCCAAATTTTACATGGCGTCAAGTTTCCCTTGATGGTTATGCCTGCAAATATTCGGCAGATGTGTGGACGTCAATGCCGTTGCAGCTTTCTGCGACTTAAAACTCATTGACCTACACGTTATCTGCCAAAACTTTTTTGCCTTTAGTGCGTGCGCAACTATTGCCTGAAGATGTGGTGACCCCGTTGATCGAGCTAAGTAGGTTCTTTAACTCACTTGTTCAAAGGAGTTGGCGCAGTTTCAGAAATTGAACAAAACTGAGCACTTTCGATTAGGGAGACCCTTTGTCGGCTGAGGATGATTTTTCCACCGGCTTTTTTTTTGATATTATGCATGCACTTACCAGTTCATTTCTTGCTGACGAAGCTAGACTTGGAGCGCCCGGTGTGCTTATAGATGGATGCCCATCCAGTTGAGCAGCGTACCTTCGTACTCTTAAAGGGCTATGTGCAGGAACAAAGCGCACCCTGAAGGTTCAATTGCGCAGAGCGGGTAAATCCGAGGAGTGCCTGACATTTTTGCTCTCGCTTTTTTGAAAATTTAGTACCAAGCTTAATCGTCCAGAGCGTCATGAAAGCGCCCGGTGCTAGTGAACCACCATCTGCAGGGCTAAGTATATTTGGGAGCCTTGGCACTATAGTGGAAAGGAAAGTACTCTCCGAGGAATGTTTCTGATATTGACATGCCCAGAGGCATGAGCATTACATACTTAACCAACCTGTGACGAGGATCACTTCATGGATAAAAGTAAGCTATATTTTTTAAAATTTGATTTTTTATGTGGGTCATGAACTGTGTTGAAATATATATGTAACTAATGAAACGTATTTTCAATTGGTTGTGGAAATGTCTGCATTTAACTGGCATCGATATGAAGAAAATTAGCCCTCGCGCATGTTGATAAAAAGACACAAGCAGGAGTTTTGTATCATCGGGTTCTGAGCGTAAAGTGAGTCTCCACCTAATATATTTATCGATATTTTATTTGTATAGTTTCTACAATCTCTCTCTTT